>OZ020514.1:65142878-65181171 GCA_963971425.1 Bryoerythrophyllum caledonicum | reverse complement strand
CCCTAAACCCTAAACCCTAAACCCTAAACCCTAAACCCTAAACCCTAAACCCTAAACCCTAAACCCTAAACCCTAAACCCTAAACCCTAAACCCTAAACCCTAAACCCTAAACCCTAAACCCTAAACCCTAAACCCTAAACCCTAAACCCTAAACCCTAAACCCTAAACCCTAAACCCTAAACCCTAAACCCTAAACCCTAAACCCTAAACCCTAAACCCCTAAACCCTAAACCCTAAACCCTAAACCCTAACCCTAAACCCTAAACCCTAAACCCTAAACCCTAAACCCTAAACCCTAAACCCTAAACCCTAAACCCTAAACCCTAAACCCTAAACCCTAAACCCTAAACCCTAAACCCTAAACCCTAAACCCTAAACCCTAAACCCTAAACCCTAAACCCTAAACCCTAAACCCTAAACCCTAAACCCTAAACCCTAAACCCTAAACCCTAAACCCTAAACCCTAAACCCTAAACCCTAAACCCTAAACCCTAAACCCTAAACCCTAAACCCTAAACCCTAAACCCTAAACCCTAAACCCTAAACCCTAAACCCTAAACCCTAAACCCTAAACCCTAAACCCTAAACCCTAAACCCTAAACCCTAAACCCTAAACCCTAAACCCTAAACCCTAAACCCTAAACCCTAAACCCTAAACCCTAAACCCTAAACCCTAAACCCTAAACCCTAAACCCTAAACCCTAAACCCTAAACCCTAAACCCTAAACCCTAAACCCTAAACCCTAAACCCTAAACCCTAAACCCTAAACCCTAAACCCTAAACCCTAAACCCTAAACCCTAAACCCTAAACCCTAAACCCTAAACCCTAAACCCTAAACCCTAAACCCTAAACCCTAAACCCTAAACCCTAAACCCTAAACCCTAAACCCTAAACCCTAAACCCTAAACCCTAAACCCTAAACCCTAAACCCTAAACCCTAAACCCTAAACCCTAAACCCTAAACCCTAAACCCTAAACCCTAAACCCTAAACCCTAAACCCTAAACCCTAAACCCTAAACCCTAAACCCTAAACCCTAAACCCTAAACCCTAAACCCTAAACCCTAAACCCTAAACCCTAAACCCTAAACCCTAAACCCTAAACCCTAAACCCTAAACCCTAAACCCTAAACCCTAAACCCTAAACCCTAAACCCTAAACCCTAAACCCTAAACCCTAAACCCTAAACCCTAAACCCTAAACCCTAAACCCTAAACCCTAAACCCTAAACCCTAAACCCTAAACCCTAAACCCTAAACCCTAAACCCTAAACCCTAAACCCTAAACCCTAAACCCTAAACCCTAAACCCTAAACCCTAAACCCTAAACCCTAAACCCTAAACCCTAAACCCTAAACCCTAAACCCTAAACCCTAAACCCTAAACCCTAAACCCTAAACCCTAAACCCTAAACCCTAAACCCTAAACCCTAAACCCTAAACCCTAAACCCTAAACCCTAAACCCTAAACCCTAAACCCTAAACCCTAAACCCTAAACCCTAAACCCTAAACCCTAAACCCTAAACCCTAAACCCTAAACCCTAAACCCTAAACCCTAAACCCTAAACCCTAAACCCTAAACCCTAAACCCTAAACCCTAAACCCTAAACCCTAAACCCTAAACCCTAAACCCTAAACCCTAAACCCTAAACCCTAAACCCTAAACCCTAAACCCAGATGACACAAAATCAATCACAGATTGGACAGCGTCGTCATAAGGACCTCTAAGCACCTACAAAATCAATCAAATCGTCATTCGGTCAATACTAGTTGTGATCTTACCCATGCCACATTGTTTGCATCGAAGAGATTGCCAAGATAAGAAGCACACCACCGCAATGCTCGACGTCAAGTTGCCAATGTCGAAAAATGCATGTCCCGGATCCACCGCCAAAGGAGTCAAGATGGGCTCCAAGGATGAGCTGAAATAGAGCCCCAGTTGAACAAACGCAGCCACGTATCAAATAACTATCAACTATCAGTGATAAGGGCAGTAACACGTGCAGAGGACATGTCGAGAGAAAGGTACCCGATCCTTCTCATGCGGTCAAAGCTCATCGCAGGCAACTAAATTGATCTCCTTCATTTTGAGAGCTGGTGGAACATCCTCCGTCGAGCAAGCAATCTGCGCGTCCACCATCAACCACACATCCCCACAGCCGAAAAAGGACGTACAAGTGTAAGGATCATATCCTCCATCAAGCCACGAGCACACAATGAGCCAACGACGTCGTGCCCGGCAACAGATCCAAGCTTCTACTCATGGGTCCAGGCCATGTGCGGCTGCCCGTTGATCAGATTGTCCACACCTGCAGCTTCCTCCCCCTCCAGTGCTCCAATCCACCCACAGAAAAAATCATCCAGATTCCGTGCCAAAATCACGAGAAACCTCAGCCTCTGCCAAATTCAAAACAACGCCAAGATTAATGATATCAAAACCACCGCCTCAATAGGTTCCACATCCAAAGAAAGACGACCAACTAAACATCCTAAAACTGATGCTGGGCTTTAGTTCAAATCAGGAATCTCCAAGGATCACGGTTCCGAGAAAACTTCTCGATGACCACCAAGGGATTTAAGGTTCGATGTGAATGAGCATGCCAGGTGCAAACCTTACGGTCCAGCGCAGTGTGCACCACCCGCCAGTCGAACGTCACCCGGCTGCAAATCAAACAACAGTCCCAAGAGAGTGTCGCGAGGGAAACAAGGAATTCAATATTTACATCCTAGCAACTGTAGTGCACCTCGGCTCGTCGTTGTAAATTGAATCTGCAACAACCAGCGTATCAACTCCAATCCTTACAACATCAGCCTCCGGGCCCTCTCGCTCCTGCGGCGGCGTGATCACATTCCTCGAGACTGCCGCCTCAACTGGGACCGTGGCACCACCTTGCTTCGACGCTCCCGCCTTCTCTGGCCGTCCAACGCAAAGAAAAACCCGAGGAGCAAAGAGCAAACTCGAATCCCAAGTTGTTCCAAGTGGATGATGCTCACCTACGACCCGGAGGAGTGTTCCAGCTCCGTCGTCTTGGTTTCATCCTCTTCCATGAGGAAAGCATAGTTCTCCTCACGGAGCACAATAGCTACATCCGCCCCATTCTCCTGGTTCCCACTAGCCTGCTACACTGGCACATCAGCGCGTCGTCATGGGCCTCAGCTTGCTCCAATCCAAGACTCGGCCCCCCGCTCGCCTCGTGGACTCCACAACGCGAGCCTACTCAGTGCTCACTGCACTACTGGTTGCGGCCCATTGCCGCCCACACGAGACGGTGGACGTTGTGGGCAGTCCTCTGTCAAATTCTAGATGACCCACTTGACATAACCCTCTGCCTCATTATGACAATGCCGTTGCCATTTGAAATCTGGGTTTCTCCAACATTCACGCACAAAGACAACAAAAGCTCCTCCAAGTCGACGGAGAATTTTCAAACACTCGAAGATTTGGATAGAACATGCACGAGCCCACGGGTATCTACGAGCCGCCAAGCCTTGATCCGGCTGGCAACGTTGGCATGTGGCGGCGTCGCGAAGGGGATCACGAGCGCCATGGTGCAGCGGAAAGCGTGCTGCAAATTGAAGAGCTCGGTACAAATCCTACAGACATGGAGATTCTTGGATCAAGCTCCCGCCGAAGCTGTGTGCGGCACAGATGCCCTCGCGGATTGTCTCGCCATCATGTGACACCTCTCTTCGCCATGCCATCTCGCACCTTGCCTTTGGCTCTTGTCATTGTTTTTTCTATTTGACGTCACCGAAACTACAAACCTGCAATAATACATACGCGAGAGAAGCAGCGGTGACGCATGAGATTGATTGGAATGTACAAATGTTCCATCGAGAGCTGCAAAATGGAAGACATTTTTACCAAGCTCCATCTGTTGGTCACGGAGTACGCCACTTAGTTCACAATCCAAGATGCACGGCGGGTGTCCACGATTAGAAAGGTCGGATGCACCATCGAGTCGTGAACAACAAACAATTTCTTTAGTCTTCCAAAAGTTCAGTCTTTGGGAGGAGTACAGGAGCCGCAATAACCGTATAGGTTGCTAGGGCGCCCACCCCTCCAAGACCCGTCATCGTTGAGAGGCCAAGCTCTACTCTCTTCGGACCATGTTAAGCCATGCAAACGAAGACCGAGTTTCTCACCTCACACAATGTCCAAACCTTTCTAAGCCATCAAAATTGGTGCAAAAGACATTGTGCGGAGAAAACTCCCGGATGATCATCCCTCACAGTGGACCCAAGGCGGTGAATCAAATCATTTGATGAGACCATGATAGCACCTTGAAACGCCGCCCTCCTCTGCAAACGATCTAGAGTATTCAAAGTCCCCGCAAATATTCCGAATCCACTTCCAACCCCTTGTGATGACTAAATAATCCGCTTCCATGATAATCGTATACAGCCATGACAATCTATTCCCCTCTCGTAGTCTGACCTGCTTCGGCAAATTTTCGACAAATCGAATGACCGTGCTCACACTCTCCACAATCAGCACCGTCTGCAAAGAGATGAGAAACAACAACGAGAGTCATTTCCTAAACAATGCAGTGCTTCTAGAATCAAAATAAAATACAATATACAAAAGGATATTTCAAAGACCCCTCATAAAAAGAAACATGTTGCTCTTTCAAACAACGTTCATTGGGTGAACACATCAGTAAGGTGTAGTGGAAGCAGAGCATCCACTATCGGGAAGTGAGAAAATGCACACAATATAGAGAGTGGCACACACAATGTCGAAGGCAAAACGGAAGTCTGCAATCCCTGTTCTCTGCACAACATTCTCCGGTCTTGCAACCGCATCGTAACAGCAACACATCTCCTCAACCCTGTCAAACCTCGGTGTAATTCCACCGCGCAAGGGCAGGTAAGAGCAACGTGAGCTTCCAACCCAATCAACATGAATGACAAGTTGGGGCCTGGTATCTGTCAAACAATATGGCCGGGGATAACATTAACTTCCAGAGGTGGAGTTATCTTCGAGGCGGGGATAACTTTCACATATTGAAAGTGGAGTTATCCCCGGGCCGGGGATAACATTAACTTTTAGAGGTGGAGTTATCTTCGAGGCGGGGATAACTTTCACTTATTGAAAGTGGAGTTATCTCCGGGTCGGGGATAACATTAACTTCTGGAGTTGGTGTTATCTTCGAGGCGGGGATAACTTTCACTTATTGAAAGTGGAGTTATCCCCGGCCCGGAGATAACATTAATTTCTAAAAGTGAAAGTTATCCCCGGGCCAAGGATAACTATAGCAATAATATTCATTAGTGTGATAGCACCAATAGATTAACTACCCCTATACTTGACTTTCTCTAAACGCCAATTTGTTTACATTTAGTGTGAAAAGTCAAAAAAATTAGCCTAGCAGAATTGCTCATAACTTTTGCATCACAAGGATTGAAAAGATGTATCTAGAACCGATGGAATCCTCTTGAAAAATCACATAAGCTGGTTACTTCATTTGATAGAATTGGTGCAAAATTAATTAACAAGATATGCCTCCTCGAACTTTCAAGCTAATCTCAAGAAATGTGCCCAAAAATATTTGCTATAACTTTTTACTTAAGACGAATTTGAAGATGGATAAGGTGCCATTGGAAGCGTCTTTTCAAATCAATTTAGATAGGCACCAAAAAACTCTAAAATTGGACAAAAATTGTGCACAATTACACCATGTGAAAAATAAACCTTCTAGTAATGAGTCCAACATGGAAGGTATGCTGTTGATATGTGGTGAAATTTGAGTGACTTGTAATGAATTGTTACATAAGAAGTGTTATAGAGTCGAGTACTCCTAAAGCCGAGGATAACTAGTATTATAGAGTGGAGTTATACCTGGGCCGAGGATAACGAGTGTTATAGAGTGAAGTTATTCTCGGGCTGAGGATAACCAGTGTTATAGACAGGAGTTTTCCCTGGGCTGAGGATAACCAGTGTTATAACATGAAGTATTCCTAGGCCGAGGATAACCAGTGTTATAGGATGGAGCATTTCTGAGGCCGAAGATAACCAGTGTTACAAAGTGGAGTTATATATGGGCTGAGGATAACCAGTGTTATAGAGTGGAGTTAAACCTAGGTCGAGGATGATCAGTGTTATAGAGTGGAATATTTCCCAGGCCAAAGATAACCAGTATTATAGAGTGGAGTAAACCCTAGGCCGAAGAAAACCAATGTTATAGAGAGGAGTTATCCCTGGGCTGAGGATAACTTTCATATCTTGAAAGTAGGATTATCCCAAGGCCAAGGATAACTTTGATTTATGGAAAGTGTAGTTATCCCCGGGCCGAGGATAACATTTACTGCTGGAGCTGGAATTATCCCCGGGCCGGGGATAAGTTTCACTTGTTGAAGGTAAAGTTATCCCCGGGCCGAGGATAACATTTACTGCTGGAGGTGGAATTATCCCCGGGCCGGGGATAAATTTCACTTGTTAAAAGTACAGTTATCCCCGGGCCGAGGATAACATTTACTGCTGGAGGTGGAATTATCCCCAAGCCGAGGATAAGTTTCACTCGTTGAAGGTACAGTTATCCCCGGGCCGAGGATAACATTTACTCTCAAAGGTGGAATTATCTCCGGGCCGGAGATAAGTTTCACTCGTTGAACGTACAGTTATCCCCGGGCCGAGGATAATCTCATTCCAAAGACCAGCAGTCTAAGTATTTAGGGTTTAGGAGATAACATTACAATGAGTCTCCAAAGTAACCCTAAACCCGAGGATAATTTCAAACAAGAAGTGTAGTTAGGAAACTTCTCATAACATTGTCAAAAAAATCATCAAAATCCCAATTAACATGAGAACCGGTGCTTAGAAAACCTTGAATATTAGGAGAGTTGTGTTTATATTTTGTTTCTTACAACACGCTATAGTGTGTGCTGAGAGCTTTTCAAAAAGGTATCACACTTGATCATTTGACCTAAACTGATGAAGATATCCACGGATGAAGGTTTCTTCACAACTTCATCCATGGATAACTCCTCCAATATTGGTCCGATGGAAATTTGGAGAACACCAGTAATTTTAAAAAATTTCAAGCTCAACAAGAATATAAAATAATAACGTGTATATTTGACAAAAACGTGCATTCACTAACTAGCCTGTGGGCCGTTGGAGACCACAGTGTAGAAACGGCCCACAGGCCCACGCGAATGCACTGCATTCGCGTACCCTCCAGGTATAGTATTGAAAAGGATTTAATACCACAGTGTAGGAAATTCTAATAGCATTCGAAAACTATATTACACTTGATGATTGGACCTAAACTCCAGTAGATATTTGCAGATGAAATTTCAGCTGCGAACTTCATCCCTGCATAACTTGCTCACAAATGATCGGATGAAAAAAATTCAAACACCATTGGACTCCCAAACTCTGAAGCTATGTGAGAATAAAAAGTGGCCAACATCCCTTCAACTTGCCACGCATTCCGAACTACGGGATTACACTTGGTGAAATCCTTTGTTAAAAGGTGTAGAAGTGTACACGAGAATGCTTAGCATTCTCGTCCCATTTTACTATAGTGTAGTAAGAGCATCTCCACCCCTGACGGAGAATTTTCCACGCTAGGGGGTGAGGTGCCCAAGTTTGAGGCGACGGTAGGGGGTTTACTCTTTTCCCCCTGCACCCGTCCCCGAAGTGGCCACTCTAGAGGAACGCCAGCGCCCAACACAGGTGCCGCGGTTGGCCAATTTTTTTTTGGGTTTTTTTGTTTTTTTTATTCCCACGTGTCATTACATGATTGGATACATGCTCTCGGGGAATTTTGGTGTCCCGTATACTTTTCGTAAATTTACTGTTGAGAAGAACCGGCGCCGCCACCTAGGTGGCTGGGACACCGGCATGGGCCTCGCGGTGTGGGCTTTACCGTGTTTATTCTTGGATTCCGGCATTTCTCCCGGATCCTCTACCCTGGTGGAGATGCTCTTGGCCTAGTACACTATTTTTCAACAAGTTGGCAATTAGTTTTAGCCGCCATTGTCATGAATATTATCCCTCAATTGTTCACCTACAATAGTTCACTTTGTACTAGTCCTCAATCAAAACCCTGCCCTAGCACACAAATTTGTTACTTGATAAATAGTATTAGCCCAGAATCTTCTACCTACCGGCCGCCATGCATTTATTTTTCTTGTCTCATCTTCAACCTCAAATTTTTATCCTCTTATTCTCAACTATTCTAATTCCCATCTCTTGCATTCCTTTTTCATTATTTGAGAATATCTAATGAATATTTAATGTGTAATCATATATTTAGCAAAAAACTAATGACTTTGTAATGAATTTTTATAGAATATTTAATGTATATTTGTATATCTGTAACTTTTATGAACAATTAAAGAATATTTAAATATTATTTAATGAATCTTTAGAATTTTAAAAGTATATTTTATGAAGTTTGATTAATATTTGTACATTTAATGATTATTTATAGAGTATTTAATGTATTCTTAATGAATAGTTAATTAATTTCTAATGTAAAATCAATGTGTATTTGAATATTCATTGAGTATTTAATGAATATTTACTGAATACGTAATGCACATTGAATGCATATGTGATGGATATCTAATGAGTATTTTATTAGTATTTCTATATTTATTGTATGTTTAAGTTTTTTCCTTTTCCAATATTCCTTTATTTTCTCACTTTCATTCTCAAGAGAATATTCTTATTTTTCCAATCTTCTACTTGTGATTTCATTTTCCCTCCATATGTACATTCTACTTTGTCCAATTTTTGAGATTTTCCTTTTGCTCCATACCTACGTCTTATTATTCCCAAACTCTTTCTTGCAAATTCTTGTTCTTCTACATGCACTCAATCCTTCTTTACTTTGATGCTCAAGATGTACACATTATCATTTTTAAGGTTTCATACACTAACTGTCCACAAGTAAAAAACTTTATGTTCCACTATTTACTAGGATTGACATTTTGTGTAGTAGTTGACATTTAGTGTAATATAGTTTTGTCACTACACTTATTGTAAATTTTACAATTAGTGTATGGGTTCGTATTTAGTGTCCACTACACTAGAAGCCATCTTGTGTGTAGCGGAGCTAAAGAGTGCATTTTTGCTTTCTAATCCACTCCATTTAGTGATTGTGCACAATTTAGCTATAGCAGAGCTAAACTATAAGCTAAACTGTGCGTATTTTCTTTTTAGTTCACTGCACCTAGTGATGGGGCACACTTTAGCACTACTGGAGCTAAAGTGTGTGCACGCACTCCTTTTAGTTCATTGCACGTAGTGATGGGGCACACCTCCGCTAAAAACCGAGCTGATGTGTGTGCAATGTGTATTTCCACTTCTTCAAACAATCATTTTAAACTCCCTACTTCTTTTTATGGTTAAGTGTATCACAAGGTGAACTAGAAATCTTTTGAATTTTGAAAGGATATTCAAAATATGTAGACTTAAGTCTCCAATAATAATAATAAAAAGCAAAAAAATATGATGATCTCCTAGTCTTAAGCGGATATAAAGTCTAAATATTCTTGGTCCCATAAACCAAAAATATGTGACAATGTATGAATTGGGATATAATCTTATTTTTCATTAGAAAAATAACATGTTTTTCCACAATATCAAACGTTCTAATATTACTTCTATGTATTGAAAATATCACATTCCATAGCGTGTCATAGCAAAAGGGTTTTAAGTTGCTCGACGTGCCGGCAATCGAGAAGTTTCTCTTTTGGATAGCATAATTTTTATTGAAGACGTTCAATGAGAAAATAGATTACTTAGTAATATGCCTCATGTCTTCTATCATCCTTCTACAAAATTTTGAGAATTTAAATATAATTTGCTACCACTGGAACGTGCTCAAAAACTAATTATTCTTTTATTGCATGTATAAACAAATCCAAGATTACCTACATTATGAACATTAAATTATGCTTGATGCAGTAAGTGTATGTTTCTTCTTTGTATTAGTTATATTTTATATTTTTATTATCCTTTTTTGTCATGAGGAGGTCATTCCATTTCTTGTTTAAATCTTTTGATATTGTTCCACTCTCTATGTTTTACAAATGACAGAGTCTTTAATTTCACGTCACAACATAAAATAAATTGTGTATTGTCAATAATTCTTACATCTTTCAAGTCATGCTTAGATTGTCACACCCTAAACTCATGATAATACAATGTGAACTCAAGAATAAAATATTTTAATCCAATTATTAATTTCCGCGCATTTTCAGTCTTTGAGTACTTAGTGGATAGTAACCAAGTTCAATTCCAAATCCAGACCATGGTGACACTGAAGATTCTTGCAAAAGAATGAACATTTTAAAATGATTACAAAATAATAACATTATGCACTTTTTAAAAACCCCAAAGAAATGATGTCCAAAGCATGTTTGAATACATACTTTTTTGCTCAAAATACACGTGCACATACAACTTGTTTTTTGTTTTTTTAATGCTACTTGTTCGTTAAAAACTTTGCTTTCAACTTTATAGATAAGTTTTATTTGGATTGTGATACAAATTTATTCTAATCATCTCAATATCTTCTCTACATTTTTTTATACGCTGGTTGATTTATCAATATCCGGAATATTCAAAGTATTAGTAAATTGAAATGAAATATCATTACAAGGATAGTACCTAAATCAATGATCCTAAACCCTAAACCTAAACCTAAATTCTAAATCCTAAATCCTAAACCCTAAAACCTAATCCTAACCCTGAGCTTTACCCTAACCCTTAATCCCACAATTACGTGTATATTGGTCGCATGTGCGAGTACATTCGAGGTATGTACTCTTCCTAATTTAGTCGATTGAGAAATAGTTGATTCAGTTTCCCGCCGAGATTTCAAATTTGCACTTTTTAAGGGGCTGTGGAAAAGTTTCCTCCTGCCAATTCTTCCACAATTGAATGAGTCGTGTGTCTGTGACTGACCTCGGCGAAACTCGCCCAGTTTCTTCTTTTCTTTCTTTCTCAATTTGGTTGGTGTGCAAGGCTGGTGGGTCGGAGACTTGGAGGTGGTACAAATGTGGGAGGTTGAAGAGGGCAACATTTATAGGTTGGGCACAGTTGAGCAGGGCGCTTGTGCGAAGCAACAACGCACCGATTGTCTACTTCATAAGGTACACAAAGTATACTTCTTGCATTCTCCGTGTATTCTAGCAATTAGGATGTGACAATGATGCTTATTGCTCTAGTTCCAGTTGCTACTGTGATTTTGAAGCATCAGTGCGAGTTTCTTGATTACTAACACAAAGATTTGGGGTCTAGTATACAAAAAGGTAGATTCATAGGCTGAAGCGTTTGTCCATATTATGCCCGAAAATGACGGCGATAATCATAGAAGGACATTTTAGTTCGAATCAAGCTAAAGTGCCAGACCTTATTTTCTACGACAGTTTAGCTCGACTCGAGCTAAATTGTCATACCATTTTATGTTCAACATTTTAGCACGGGTCAAGCTAAAATGTCATTGTCAAGGGTGTGATTATTTCATATTCCCATCAAAAGTGCTGACATGAAATTATATTCTTGTCATATGTTACCACTTGAGTTTACCTTAAGTCAAGTTAAATTTGCCTGTTCTACAATGTCAATTCAGTTAAATGCAAGTCCTTTTTTCAAGCGCCAGACCTTATCTTGATTCAAGCTAAATTTCCCACTTCATATGCTTCTGCATTGATTTCCATTCCTATGAGGTGTTCACCCATACTTATTGGAAGGATAATCTAATATTTTCCTTATAAGAATGCAGGATGTCATCCTCGGAGGATGACAATGTTCATATTGACGCTCCCGTGAACCCGGACCTTCCTGAGTTTGATGTTATTCCTGGCCATCTTTGGATCGGGATGATTGTTTCGCTTCACAATGGTTTTGGTGTGTGCGTTGCAGAGGGGTTGGTTCGCAATGTGACGGTCCAGTGCAATTCTAGGTTCCACTCGTCCTCTTGGGGATTCTAATGTTGTAGTACAGGTGTCCAATACTTTTGTTGAGGAGGAAGCTCCTGATGAATGGAGGTATGTGAGCACAAACATACTCACGAGGTTCTAAGTGTATAATCCAAGGTTTCTCTCCCACAATTTCCTTAAATTTTATTTTTTAATCTATCATTTTATTTTATTATATTTTAATTTTATTTTTTTTATTTTTTTATTTTTTTATTTTATAAACTTTCGAGCTGAGTGGAAAATAATAGCAAAAATTCACAAGAAAACATCAACTAACAACAAAAACTTGACAATATTTCACTAATGAACTGATTGCCTTCCAAGCCGTGAACTCTAATTTTTTATTACCTTTTCCGTTGAAGCACTTGTAGCTTCCGCGTGGTTGTCTGGAGCCATTTTCCACACTCCAGAAAATGAGAAAAAAAATAGATAGACTAAAAGATTAAAAGGGTGGAAATAATAATAAGAACCTGGGATAAAATTTGGAAAAAGGAATTATAAAAGATGTAAGTGTGAAGAAATCAAAGGCAAAAGGTAGAAAATAGATGAAAGAAAGATTTAAAGTAAAAGATTAAAAAAATGAAAAAAAACTGAGAAAAAAAATTCAATTATTAGAAAGGTAAAAAATCAAAAGATAGAAAGTAAAAAGTAAAAAAGGTAAAGGTAAAAAGTATGTGATAACAAGTAAAATATAGAGGTAAAAGATGGAAAAATAAAAAATAAATAGTAAATAATAAAGATGAACATGTAAAGGTAACAAAATTAGTAGTAAAAGGTAGAACGTAAGAGGTAAAAATTAAAGCTAATGGACCAAAGTAAAAAGTAAGACTCAAAATGGAATAGGAAACAAAGGTGGATGGTAAAGGAACAACTAAAGAAATGGAAAAAAGAAAATAAAAATAAAACAACTAGTAACAAGATAATTCGAGATAATTATGCAATGATAGAAAAAGTTTTAAACAAGATAAGAAAAGTAGTAACAAAGAAAATTTGAGGTCTTGTGCTCCAACAACGGCTCCTCCGTAAACTACTAACGTATCGACAACTAGAGCCTAACTAAAATCTCTAGAGACTAATTAAACTAAAAAAATGAGCAAAGAGAGAGAGAGAGAAAGAAAAGAAGTGTAGAAGTAGTGCCTTGAAGTGTTGCACGTGGTCCTTTTTATAGTGGCCACGTGGACTCCCGATCTACCAATTTCTAAGCAATAATCTAGATAAAAACCTAGTAGTTTTGAAGATTTTAGGAGGAAAGTAGGTCATTAACTTTCATGGCACCTAAGCTCTAGAATAGGTGGTTGACTTTGATGTCTTTACTTGTTCCTATCCTTAAATCTTCCAAGATTGAAGATTTTTTCCACTAATTTCCTCCTTAATTTTTTTACTTCAATCTATGCTAGTCCTCTCACCTAACTTTTGTATCAAAAGTCGGATAAACAAATGTATTGCGCCATTGACTTCAAAATAACCCAACTAGTCCATAGGCCCCCTACCCCCTATTTTAAGCAATTTTTGCCATAATAGAACGATTAGGACTCCAGCTTCGCTCGTGTGCAAAATCCGCTTATTCTAAGCATCTTTTGGTAAAATTTCTTTCACCAATGATCTAAGAATGTCCAACTTCATGATATAATATTGTCTTCCATCTTCAAATCAATGTAGGATGCTCCAAAAGTAGGTTATAAGGCCTCAACAAAATGATTCTATTTACAATAACCATCTTTTCTACCTCTGATGCTTCTAAGATTCTATATCTAGACTAATATTGTTTTGAGTCATTCAATATTTTTTTTTCCGAGATTTTAGGAAAGAATCTCGATTTTCTATAATTTTCTAAGCTTTTCTACGGCTACAAAAAAAACAGTCTTTTGTTGTCTAAATTTATTTTTTTAATTTTTTTTCTAGTAAAAATCCTCACTCTCTCATATATGTATACGCTAGGATTCTTACTTTTGACTATAGTAATTCTGATAGTACTGGCTTAGGTGGGCATTCCCACCTAAGTAATATCTTGGATCTTACTACACCTCATCATTTTTACTTCTAGACAGATATTTTTTTTCTTTAACCTCGCATAACTATACTAATTGCTGCGCTATATCACTTATATTAGATTTTAACCAAATCTCACATTCGTACTCCAAATTCTAATCTTCCCTAACGTCTAATTTCAAAGTTTTGGAAATTAATTCAATATTTTTTCTATCTAATATACTTCAAGTAACAGTTTAACCACGAGAGTGTAAATCTGGTGGCTCACAAGGTACTTCTTTAAGTCTTGGCCATTTCAACAAGTCTTTTTAAACGGTGTGAGTCTCTTCCATCATTGCCTTAGGGACGTTTACAATGTCTGGTTGGTTGAGTGTAACAAACCTCTAGGTGGGAGCACCCGTTCGTACGACAATTCCTCAAGGAATACACGTCCAATAGTGTCTAGGAATGTTGAATTCCTCATGACCCCTCATTCCATTAACGCAATTGCGAGCAATAGTTGTTGCATTTAAAATTGTGTTCAACACTACCCTAGAGATATAATAAAAGTCCTCCGGACGCGCTTGTACAGTGAGACCATCGTGCAGTTCAGAAATCATATCAAACTCGACATTCATAGACAGTTTCATAGAAAGGCTGCAGGTAGGAAGGTTGTGATCCTAGAGGGTGTGGATGTTTGTGCCTATGCCTGGATGAAAACATGGGTGTAAGTTTGAGTACTTTCTATCGAAATGCGAAGGACGTTGCCCCTCGTTATGCGGCTCAACTCCACAGGAATACCGGTTTGCATAAACCTAGAAGTCATACGCTTCTGGCTACTGCCGCTCTTGGAGCCATCCTCTATAGAAATACGGACCACATGCCTCACAAGTCTCGTGTTCTCCCATCTGGCAAGAATGCTGTGGCAAAGGTCCTCCTTGCAAGTTTTAAGTGGAAGGATCAGATATCGCTTCTTGATGATCACCTTGCTGACTGTGGATTGCCGCCAATCTCAACTTCAAGCTTGAATAAGATTTGGCGACTGAGCTTCCCTGAGTATTATGCCAAGCAAGGTGGAGACAACTTTGCCCGTTGTTCTACGTATGACAAATACCAGGATCACAAGAAGCTTATTCAACCTGGGATACAAGCATCAATACTATTGCAAAAGAAGATGCAGGTTCACATTGATTCCGCTTTTGCACATCGGGACTTGTATTACCTGAATGGATTTCGATCAAAGTCGTCGCCCCAGGAGGTTCTAACCATCATGCATGATAAGATGGTTCACTCAAAGACCGCCTCATGAGTTTTTTCACATAAAACAAAACACTTAGATGGGCTTTTGAAGTTGCCTCTTGCAATCACAGGCATGCTTGCCCATGGTCATGAGGACCTACGTTACGCCCATTACAACCTTCATTTATACTCCCATGATGCCAATTACACGGTCGGGTCGTTCGCAAAACTATTGCGTGACCTAGAGGCGCCTCCGAAATCATCGTCCCGACAACTCTTTCCAGAATCTAGTTTTCATCCACTGTATGCGGCAGTATTATGGGGTGCGAAGATGTGTTTGAATCCATTAGGGCAGATCCCAGATATTCCAGTTCCAGGGAAGACTTTGCCTCCAATATTGAACGAGCAAATGGACAATGCTGTTGGTGATAACAAAAATAGATTTGTTTTCTATTTTTGGTCTCTCCTTGTTGCAAAACTCATCTTCTACGAGGTATATGTTAATTTCATGCTAGTTGGTCACACACATGATGATATAGATGCATTATTTGGATGTTGGAGTATGACACTGACGAAGGAAAGTTTTCCAACCATTCCTATATTCATGAGGTCGATCATGAAAAATGAAAGTGTTCCCACAATCCCGCATCTCATCCAAGAGGTTCCTGACTTTAAGAAGTTCATTGGGGATATGATTGCGGACGGTGATGAAGCCTTGCAGGGTCATACGAAGGCTCATCAGTTCAAGTTTTACGTGGATTCAAGTGGTTGTCCGGTAATGAAGTATAAAATCCTTTGTCATGATGAGGATTGGCTTCTTAAAGGAGGAGAAGGTAGTGACATCAAATTGTGGAAGGAGGATTCTGAAAGAAGAACTTTACGGCCTCGCGGAGAACCTGATGCATTGAAGCCTTCTACGATGCGACATCTCCCTGAGGAGGTGAAGGGACTTTTAGGATTCATCGATCACTAGGAGCAATCATCGCGGGAGTCTGTTGAAGCCAAATCACGTTTTGAGCCACTATTGTACTATTGGCGTGACGTTAGAGATGTTCTAACTCTTCCAATGGATACGCGGATATCATTGGAAGACTGCTTTTGGCCAATGATGTGAATTGCCCATGCCATTGAAGATGAGTTCTCAGCGGAGGGTGAGGTTTGTGAGGAGTACCGTGAAGATGAACATTTTGTTGGCCAAAGGCGCGATTGTCCACCTCCTTCTTTTAGAGTTGGTCGTGATCTTATTGCTGGCTATTTTGTTGCATTGCGGCCTTGTGATGGAGATGAATGCCCATTTTGGATTGCTCAAGCAATTTCAGATCCTAACTCTAACCTGGATATGCCAAACACCTTCCAAATCCAATTCTTTCGCCCTATATCGCACGATCGGGATGTTCTGAAGTTCCATAAAGATTGGGATACAGATTGCAACCTTTGCTCGACAATTGAAAAGGGAATAGCCATAACGTGGGAGAGTACCAATTCAATCTTGAGAGCATGGAAACCTAGGTCTTCAAAGAGGGATGGAGGTCAAGTACAAGATTCAACTACAAAAATTCCGAAGGGGCAAGTAGTGATTATCAAAGCCTCCTTGGAAGCACTTGCCAGGTCCGAATCGTAATAGACTCGGATAAATGAACTTTCCTTTTCCTAGATTTTGGATTCTCATGCGTGATACTTCATGTAGTATGGTTAGATCCATTGGTGCTGAGATTATAGATATTTGTATTCGATTACACTCTGTATGACTATATCTGATGCCAATGATTGCTATGAAATATTCTCTCCATTATTTTTGCGTATCAGTGGTAATTTGCAGTATCTTTTTGTTTCCTTTTTAAAATAACAATGTGGTAAATTGCTTCTAATCTTGAAACCAATAATACTAGTAATTGCCTTCATGGTGAATGATAGAAAGTAAATGTTGGTGCACACTTTAGTTCTAGTGGAGCTAAAGTGTGAGCAAATCTTCTTTTTAGTTCACTGCACTTAGTAATGGTGCGCACTTTAGGTCAAGTGGAGCTAAAGTGTGTGGAATTGCTTTTTTGAGTTCATTGCACCTCTAAGTGATGTGTACACTTTATCTCGAAGAGAGCTATTGTGTGCAACTTTTTTCCCACTTCTGAACACCATCATTTGAAACTTGTTACTTATTTTTTTAGCCAATGTGTATTCCACAAGGTGAACTGAAATTCTTTTGAATTAAAAAAAGGCTCATCAGAATATGTTTAGCTAATTCTCTTACAAGTGGCTATTTGTCCGTCATGTAGCTCACTTTTAGCTAATTTGAAGCATGGTGTTAATCCGGGTTAGTAGGTTCGAGAGAATTTTGTAACTTCTAAGGCTTCAGTGTGAATATTAAGCTATTCATATTCAATGAACACATGTGGTATAAAAGAAGTGTCGACTAATGTGTTCTTCTTTTCAATATTATAGTTAGATTTGTAATGTAATGTTATCCGTGGTACTTAGTTTTCTTGACATGCATCAACAAATTATGAATCTAGTCAAATTATTAGATATTTGTTATGCATATTCATTATCATGTTTACAAAGCACATGTGGAGACATATTGGCAATCATATTCAACAACCAATATAGGAAGAGGTTAGATGTTATTTGTGCTTTGGACTCCCCTACAGGTGCATTTGTGACCAAGTGGATTATGTGGCCTGTTAGAAGAATGAATAAAAAATATAACCACACTAGGACAACTGAAAATCTTATGACCTCCAATGAACAAGTCACTTGACATCATCATGGAGGCTCTAACCCTTCATAATTAGTTTGAAGTACTTGACTTCTTTCTTCTACTAAAACCATGGAGCGCCCATGTGACCACAAACCTCTCATCTAGTGACCCCCACTGTGCTTTAAACACCCCACAGTAAGAATTCCGTGACAATTTGTGAAATTATGACTATCTTTGATCGATTATTCTATGTACGCTTGAGAAACCACAATCCTTGAATCCGTTGTTATTTTGAATTTCCCTTCTGTTACTGTTTCTGGCACAGATAATTCGGATGACGGTTATTTTTGCATCTGTTTGGAGTTGGGAGTAAGTCCAGTTGTGGGTGGTGCCCTCGAGGCTGTTGCAGCAAGAATCTTGTACAAGCGGTTCTTGATGGATTCGAAGTCGGTCAAGCCCAAAGCCATCTCCACTGCCAGAGCACGGGGAAAATACGGGCTCCTTCCCCCCATGGCCATGCACCTCTGCCTCTGAAGAACCAGCTTGTCAAATTGGTTTCCTTCCGTCACCAGCGGAGTGTAGCTAGCCGCTTCTGCTCTCAGTTTGCGTTGCCTTGTCCACCATGTTCAGGCACAGTCTCCACTTCTGCCACGGTGATTTCAGTATTAAATAACTTGAATTTGATGAAGCCTGCAGGGGCGCTGATTGTCTCCGAGGTCATCGGGCGTTTCTTCGATGATGACGAGGAAACAGAGCAGCTTGGCATTGATGATGGCGTAGAAGTTTGTCCCATTCCACTGAAAGCCGAAAGGATGGTGGTCAACGACGGCGAAATTTGACTTAATGTAACTCCTGGACTGGTTGAGTTGCATGGTCGGCGAGATAACAAAGATGGTGGGACTACTGACGTTGTAGGGGGATCATGAGCAGCCCCAGCTTCTGTCGCCCATGTTTTCTTGTATGATGTTTGGCAGGCCAGGTGTTGTCCCCAAGTGCTGCGGCTTCGTTTTGCAGCAGGGGCCCCGTTCTTCTCGATCTGCATAGTGCACACCAGTTCTAGTTAAGGAGAAAATTGCAGATTTACGGTCATCTATACAAGATTTTACTCGAAACTTCTGTGTAAACCGGGTAGCGTTTTTGAAGCGCTAAAGACCTTTTCGCTATTACTGGAGAATTGAAGTACTAATGCGAGAGGGTGATATCATGATACATTGGATAGAAAAAAGCTGTCACTAATGAGCAGTGTTGTGATGATTTAATACCTTGACTACTTTTAAAAACGTTGATGAATATTTTGGACATCTATGGTAGTGGAAGTATATTGGAGCGGGTTCTTCAGGTTTGTTAAGAAAAAGTTCCAATCACTAAATTTAAAACAACCTTGTTTATGAAGTACTATTATCTATGATGATGTATGTTATGAACAAAGCGCAAACACAAATAAGTTCATCAGAGCATGTTCAATTTTCAATTCTTTCAAAGGGGGTTTTATACGTTGATATTTGTACTTTGAATTCTATCTAGACATCAAAATACCATTCTTCTGTTACGTATTAAAGATCAAGCATAAAAATAACATTTATATTTAATAAGAAACAAGAAAAAGTCACCTCAATTTATATGACTTAGGGTTCTTGAAATTACACCCTTTTTTCAATGAGCATTTAATAATATTTATACCGTCCAAAACACCCAACGTACCTTGAATTCACCCAAGAGCTTTCTAGATTTTGGCCGTACTTGAAGGGCTGGAAGCTCCTCCACAGGCTTGGGAGAAGCTATAGCACTTGAAACAACTGGAGCAAATTCAGAGCTGGTCTTCTGCTTAGTTAAAGGAGAAAGCTCCTTGGGCGGAATAAATGATTTGCTTTCTTTCTTGGATGCTTTGCTTTGTTTCTTCAGCATCATGGCCCTCACTGGTTCTGATCAGCACATAAATCAGACTACCGTTAGTTTCCCCTGACTGCCAGTTAATGCCATCAAGGCTGCTGGTTCAGCACAAGCAATGACACCTCGAAATCATGTCGTAAACATTACTTTCGTGCCTGATTCGTCCATAACAAGAAACTGCGTTATAACCATTTCTCTCAATAAAATCTTTTGATCGACTGATTTGTTAAATTCACTACTTCATCTCTGACAAAATGACCTTTCAGATGAACACAAATTGTGATCCTATCAAACTTACCAGGATATAATGCTGCGTACAGTTCAGCTGCAAATGAAGGCATGTTTCTAACATGGTGAGTGTTGATGATCAAACTTGCCATTGTTCCGTTAGATTCTTGTACCGCTGCTCGGTAGACTACCCTGTAGTTCATTAGCCATACAATTTAGGCTTACAGATTGATAACATAGATATCCTGCACACTGAATCTTGAAACTGATTTCATTCAAGATTATGTGAGCCGACTCTCCATGTTCTTATCAGGATGACTACCATCTGAGTCATATTCTCGATATAGAGAAGTTACTGCCGCGGGCAGAAGTGACACAGAGAACATCAAGTAATGAGTTATTTGGATCTTCATCTAGCCTTGAAGCAAAGGTTTATTACCTGGCAGCTTCTTCTTCCGTAGGAAAGGTCCCTAATAGAGTTTCTCTACAACAGATAAAAACAACAAACGAATAATCAAGACAGGGAACCAGCAAGCAAACCTGTTGATAGATTCATTTCTATGCTTGTTCAAAACCATAAACCTAGGTCCCGCTGAGAAGGCAAAAAGTTATTTCCCAGATCTTACCCACAGATAGCCTGATAGTGATTCTTGACATGCTTGACTCCAGGATACGCAGCCTGAGCTCCAAAGCCACGGCTGTCCCGGCGTAGATAAACTACAAGCTGTTCCTTGCTCAGCTTATACAACTGCAGCATGTAGTGTCTCATCAGAACCATATCTAACAAAAACATGACGAATGCTTTAAGGAAGTAAGGATTACTTACATATCTCATTTCGTTTTGGTAGCTTTCAGGTTCAAAGTTGATGTCAACATTCGGCCCACCCAACAGAATGGCCGCTTTGTCATACGCCCTATCAAAGGAGCACTTAAGGTCAGCTTAAGTTTATTTTATGCTCTAGGCAAGTGCCACGGCATTCACAATGACAATGGATAAAGATTGGCTTTGAGAGGAGGAAACAAACTTGGCAGCTAGTTCTTTTGTTGCAGATGCCCCTGCACATGGAACAATGTTCACATAATCAGGTAGATTGATAAGAGGTTCATATGAGGTTCATATTGGTATGTAGCAGCTTGACACAACCTAGACTACGACAGTGGACTCGAATACTAAGTTTATTCTATCCAATAATCAACATGTAGAAATGTTCCAGAACTTACCAAGATAAACTTGAGCTGCCTCATGCCTGCAATTTTACAACCCGAACTATGATTAGTTGAATACCACTTCATGGGGCGAAAGTTATTCGTTATTACCTGAGATTGACAAAGGAGATTACAAGAATGGGAACTTGTATGAGCATATCATAATTGTCAGTTGATATCTTTTTCTGCAGGAAATCAAGCACCATATGGAAGGTTAGTTGGTTGGACTAATTTACCAAATATGGGACTCCCACCTTCCCGTCCTCTTGTAAAACGTCACACCACGATATTCTGAGCTTTTGCTCTTGGGCCCATGGCGAGCCCCTTTCTTCTGATTAACCTCTCCTTCATCCATGTTCTTCAGCACAGGGGGATGGTCATCCTCATAATACAAAGCTCCCAGGCATGACCCAGTTGACTCCGCCAGGTCAACGGACATTGGAGTCTTGCAAAAATCCAGGCAGGTGCTGCATGGTGCTGTTGCGGTACAGCGCTGAGTGGTGAAGTTGAACCTAGCCAGGAAAGTCGCTTCTCTCATCTTCCGTTTCTCCTCTCTTGCCAGGTGACCCAGCAGCTCCGCTCCAATATATGCAGAATCAAAATTTAATCCAGCCTCGTCATAATTTTCAGCTCCTGTCTGGGATGATGAGCCAATGGCCTGCTGGTCCTCGGCACTTTCAAGTGGTGTACGCACTGTCATGGGTATCGGCACATGAGTGACATCCTCTAATTCAGGTCTGAGTTTTGCCAGTCTGGCAGCAGTTCGTCGCTTCATCTGAAAGTTTTTTCAAAGGATGTAAATTATACTCAGGTACAACAATGTTATTGACAAAGAACTGCAAAGAGTCCAGAATTACACCAAGAATTGAAACGATACTTAATCTACGAACGTCTCTGGCGAACTGTCCACGCGCTCTAGAATACATACAGCTTTTATAATTATGACATTCAAAAAAATAAAAATTATTACTATACCACCTATCAGCCAATTAATTAAAAAGGTCGATATCCATGCAGCACTTGGTTTGGAAGTCTAGAATAACGCAGTATAATTTTGAGCTTCAACGACTTACCATGGATTTCTTTGTTCGCATGCTGTTTCGGTTATCAATTGCAGATTCTAATCTGTCATCGTTACTTTCACCCTGGCATTCCATTTTATCAGTTGCATTGGTGGTCGCTTGAGGAGGCACTTGTTCTAGGTCACCAAGTGACCATGGCCTTCGGGGCTCGAAGAATGCGCTTGAGACATCAGGTGCTGTTCGCCCTGTAGGGCCCCTTGAAATTAATTGGGTTGAAAGGGGAGGTGCTGCATGGAAAATCGACGGCATAGTTCTCCATTCAGAAGAATACATCACTCTACCTCCCAGGGAGGCATGACGTGCCGGCAGCCATGAAATCCAGGCATGCTCGGAGGTCCCATTCGCTCGGTGCGTGATGGCGTGATGCACTCGGCGATAGTTCACCGGTACTTGAACCATGTTGTAGAGAGATGCAAGCTCGGAGGGGCTAAGTGTCTGCCACAGGCACATCAAGGGAGCATCTGCATCTCTCATTCGGTAACCTTTTGTACCATTCAGTGTATTTGATCTCTCTGTGGTGACTGTCTCCACCACCTCCTGATTCACCTCTTTAGATATTGGGACCTCCTCCTGAACATCTGGGATCTTGTTTAAGTCGAACATATTTGTAGGATGTCTGAGCCTGTGAGATACACCAGCAGTTCTGGGGACAGATTACAAATCAGCAAAATTTTCCATATTGTGACAAGTGCAAAAAGATATTATCAACTTGTTTAGAAACAATAGTCAAATGGACTGGTGCTATGTGCGTACTCCAGCACTTACAACGTTGAAATTATTGATACACAGATAGGACCCTGCGTATGATCAATTCGCGTTGATGAAGAAGTGGGTTGGAAAAGCGGAGACTTTTTTCTGTTCAACGATGCTGGGAAAATAACAGCCACCCGGACTCACTGAGAATTTGCCACAAGCATAAGAGCACAGTGCTGAAGACAAACGCGCCGTTCCTACACAATTGAAGCGCTCATAAGAGGTGATCGACCACAAATCGATTAAGGAAACTTGTTCTGCGATCCCGGGGCGTTGCTCTACCTGATGTTACCTCTGTTTTGCCAGGAAATTATTGACACGATTCTGTTTACAAACCAAACGCAGGCCCTTTGCAACGTCAACGCTACCCAAGTTATACCCAACCTACTCAACAGTATAATGATAAATTAGATATGATCCAATGGTTTGCTTGTCAAAACGAAACATAATGCAAGCTTAAAAGAAGTAGACAACACCTCCCAGACTGCACGTCGACGCTGCTACCCCACGTACCACAGGAAAAGGTACACCACTAGTTTTTTACACTTTGTACTGTAAAGACTGGACAAAACGAAATTCTCTAATGCCAACGAACAAAGAAAATTCTTCCGAAACGTAGATTATGCGAGTAAAAGATAGTCCTAGACTTGGAAAGTGCAAAAGAGATGTAGTAGCACCCTCGATACGAACTCACGACGATGAATGAAGGAAAATTCTACCTGCGGAACAACATATTTTTGTGCAAAGAGCACGTGCACACCGACCAACGCCTCACCACGCCACGCACCACCTCTAACGCTACAGCTGGGTACGCTGTGGACGTTCTCGGACTGAACTGCAGCCGAGTCAAGCACCCGCGTCAGTGAAGCATCACTATACTTCGTCTCATCAGCACCACCAGGCTCGCTACACTGGAGCGGTGTGCCCGATGGGTGCACTTGTAAGGACAAAATCTAGGCTGCAGATCATTCGGGATGATGATGATGACGAGGACGATGAAGGAGGAGGAGGATTACTGCAGATGGGAAGGAAATCGGAGAGAAAGTTATGAGCCTACAGACACATGCTTCGGAGCTGGTGAATAGGATTTTGTGCTCATAGCCTGCAGCCCTTCCTCCCTCACCATGGCCACTTCGCATCGGTCACGCCAGCGAGAACTCTACTGGGCACCCATGGCTGCGGGAAATGATGGGCCTTCAGCCATAAGTTGATGACTTGCTGCTGGGCCCCCCTTGCTTCAAGTCACATCTCCTTCTGCTCGTCAGGGAGGCGAGTCCCATCGGCCAGCCCACGCTCTGGGTCAGGCTTAGTTCTCGACGGTTACCGTTTACCCAATGCCAGGTTCACATGTCATAATAATCCTACATCTCATCACGGTCTTGAGCTTTGTCGAGAGTGATCCGAGAGATGTTTACCCATCATGATTATTTGTTCAAAGACTCATGGGTTTGACTAACAAGATGCTGTTTGCATCAAGAGGAATCATCCTTTTCTTCTACCTCAATCCATAATTGCTAAAATTTAGCCCCCTCCCATTTTTACTGCGCTGAAATATCTGTCTGGAAGAGTTTCACTGTAGAATACTACTCTGGACGAACAGATGTATCTTTACATTCGGGTAACGTCGCTCTCGGTGACAAAAGATTCTAATCCATGGCTGCCATGCCATCTTTGCTAACTAATCATGGCCAAGGTCAATATTTTCATTGCGTCTCAGGCACCATGTGAAGCATGTGCAGGATACATTACTGCTTGCTGAGTACTGTAGATCTTTCTCCTGCAAAGGCATATTACATAACAATGACATGAGAGAAAATGAGTGATCCAACCGCTTGGAATACAATCCACTTGCGTAGCATTTACTCCACCGAGTAGGTAGAATGTCATTCTACACTTGTAGAGCTGTTACTACGACGTGGAATTATTCACAGTTTCATTGCTGGTTCAATTCAAATAATGTGCTCCTCTACTCACAAGCATTTGAACTAACTTGTGAACTAAAAGAGTAACGAAAGCCTGTTCGAATCTGATTCTGGTCGATTGTACGGCACCTGAATAAGGAAAATCAGAATGCAGGCTTCGCCAACTAGCAGTGATAAACACTGCGCATTAACAATGAGATTCAGAGTAAAGATTCTCTATAGGATTGGCTGCTCGCGGCATAATTTTGGTGATACAGAGATCATAATATTGCATTTGTTACTAAGGGGAGTTGCACAACAGGGTTCACAATCATGTTTCTTTTGTTGGACAATATTACTAGTGTATTTTCTTAAACTTTATAACAATGTATAAATCACTATCCTACAACCTTCAAAGTTGTATGAATAAGATGATTCTTTTATTAAATTATGAAAAATAAAAATTATGTTGGTGTGAAATGAAATTAGAAATTGTGAAATGGGAGAGTTAGAGTAGTGCATTTTGTATGCATTATTTTTGCAAAATAGAAGTTAAATCTAAGGATTGGATGTCATGGTAAAGTCAATGTGTTATTATATATTACACTTAATGAATATGTTTTTTCCTTTGTCTTTTTAATTCAATAAAGAGAATTTTTTCTAAAAATTTGACATTTCATTAAAACAAAATTGGGCAAATTATTGGTTGATTGAAATGAAAATTTATTGTATGTTTCTTATGTCTAATTGAATGATGATATAAAAATATATAGAACCATAAAAGGAGAATGGTAATAAACTTCATTGATCCATATAAAGGTGCCATTGGTGGCTACAATATTCTGTAAGTATGGTATTGTATTTGAATATAATAAAGTTCAAATATTGAAATGACCTTCATATGAAAGATATTAGTTGAAAAATATTCAATTCAAAGATATAAACTTTAAACCATTTTTTTTATTCTACAAAGTAAAATACATGGCTATGTATATAGTTTAAGGATTAACGCTACCCCATGGTCATTTAGAGACAGTAAGAAACATCTTGTTAATTAAAAAGACAAAAACGTGTCCAAATTTTTGAGAAAGAAATTGGTACTTTTAGTAGTAAATATGCCTACATATCATTCTTAATTTCAAGTATCTACATACAAATGTCACAAAAAATGGAAAAGAACCAATAGAGGTAAAATATGTTTGGTTGACTTGTATTTCGTACTACTTCAATTTCAACTTTAAGTGGTTGCATTTAAAGATAATACTTTTAATTTTCTTTTGAGAATATTCTATATTCGATTAAATCTAGACTTTCAAAAGTGCAGATTGGTCCATATCAGACAATTTAAACATACACAGATTATACACAAAACGAGCCCCACCAACACCTATACAGACCCCCGTAAACCGTAGTAAAAACTGGTCAAAACTAGACTATATCAATAATACATTAAACTACTTCGTCACACCGCCCCCTCTCCCAAATTATCCAACTCATACCACACCAAAATTTAACCCCGCACACAGTTATTACACTAATGGCTCCTTTAAACCACCAGAACAAATTAGCCCGGGTTCTTGGCGCAGAGAAAAAGCTGGCTATGGCATATGTAATTCTACCAAGGAAATTAAACTAGCCAAAAGACTTCATGGACTACAAAATATCCTTAGAGCAGAACTCATGGCCATTCACAAAACACTACAAATCATCACAACAAAATACAACAATGAACCCGCACATATATTCACCGATTGTATAAATGCACTTTACCTACTAAACACCCAAATAACACACCCTACCCTTCACAATAGCCACCCCGACCAAACCATATTAACGTCAATGGTCCAAATGCTACAAAACCGATTTTTCCACAAATCACAACCCTCCACAAAGTGAGAGCCCATGCCAACATTGATGGTAATGAATAAGCAGACAAATTAGCAAAAGAAGGCCGAGAAAAAAACACACAAAAATGCCAAAGATTCACACAAACATGCCCATGCCACCCCATACTACTTCCAAAAAGAAGATTGGCCTTCCAAAGAAGATACCCCGGACAAAGGCCCAATTAGATTCTTGAGCAAATATCTCAAAAAACAAGATCTCTACAACAACCTTGACACAATCTCAGAAAATATTCCTAACATAGAAAAATGGACTAACAATAACAACATAGACAATGAATTCTCTACAAATTTTTGGAAAAACTCCACCATTTGAGACTCACAAATATCATGCCTCATCAAATTCCGTACTGGTCAATATATGGGAAACGCTCGCAAACAACTCTTCTTTGGAATAGAAAGATTCCCATCCATATCATGCCCCATATGCCCCTCAATGGACCCCGACACATGGCTTCATGTTCTACCCAAATGCCGAAACCACCACACACACTCTCTAATTGTTAAAAGACATAATAAAACGGTTTGGGAAATCCGAAAACTAATCACCTTCTACAACAAATCGAGATGTTTTATATTAATGAACGCCGGCACCTTTAATAACAATCCTCAAGAAAATATAGTCCCTCCTTGGCTACTTCCATGCTCATGTGTAACCCAAAGATGTCATTGCAATGCTCGGCTAAAACCGGACATCCTTTGTGTTAAAGGTTTACCATACAATGATCCACCACCCGACCACATTAACCAAGACTACACCATTCAATTCATTGAATTCACAAATTGCAACGATAGATTTTCCCCGGAAACAATCCAAAATAAAATAGATAAATATCAACCCCTTATTGACGACATCATTGCCCTCGGATGGAATGTGGACCCCCTTATTATAATCACATCTGACGCTCGTGCCACCACCTTTATCCCATCTATGAAAACTCTTGAAGATACCTTCAACATGCCCATTGAAACAATTAAAACCACCTTTAAAAACATTAACACCATTGCTACTCAATATGCCATGTCCATTTTACTACATAAACGCAAAATTGAAAACAACCAAGCCCTTCCCGATACGCAAGACCCTCCCTAATTTCTCTCCTCGCCTTGACTTATCTAGAGTGGTTAGTTTAATGGTTTTGGCTACTTGCTTGGATTGGTTTTTGTGGTTTTTTGGTTACTTGCTTGGTTGGTCTGTGGTTTTTGCTACTCGCTTGGTTAGTTGGTTGGTTAATTGGTTGGTTGTTTGCTTGGAGAGTGTATGGCTACTCGTTACATAGTGTCTACCCTCAAAAGGGGGAAGTTATTCCAGCTTTCTAATTCCCTGTCCAGTGGGCATGGTCTTAGTAGTGGAACAAACAAACACTTTATTCACACCGGTCCCCTCCGGGAACTGGCGTTCTGAGGAGGAGGAAGAGGATCCTCTAATGCAACAAAATGATAAATGCCATATTTTACTAAATTTGGACTTTTAAAAGTCCAGATTGGCCAAAGTTTAGATTTGGTCATGATCAACCCATTAAATATGACATAGAGGTGGTTAGAAAGATCCCTCGATGCAACCAAAGATGGTGAATAAATATTCGAAAGTAATGAAGGTAACAAAATATTTCATAAATTAATGGTTGTCATTGATGGTGTAGCATGTGAACTTGTATCAAAGGATTGGAGGATCCACCAATGGGACCATTTCTACCTCAAGAAAGAAGTGTTTTTTTTATTGTGAGTAGTGCTTCTTATTAGTGGATGACTTGAAGGTTTTACTTATGAACGATCAGAGCAACAAAGACTATATTCATGGAAAACAACAATGAAATATTAGGATCAACGGATCCTTGGACTTAAGTATAGGAAAATATAAAAACTTTTGTTGATGTTCAATGGTGAAGCAACAAAAACCATGCTAGAAGTGGTACTAAGGAGAAGAAAGAAACAAGCCTAGCACACAGGCGGTTCCTATAGAAAGAACAGTATTTGAGGAGGGTTAATACATTGTAGGCAATGTATAACAATGCCAAATGTGTATGTATTAAAATGACCACATGTGGAATTCACACATAATGAGCTAGATGATGAAGAATCGAGGGATCCTCCGACCTTGCTAGAATACTTCTATATGGTCATAGGTCCACTGCACCTGTGAAATTTTGAGAGAGTCAGCTATAAGATGAATGGTCAAGAGATCCTCCGATCTCTTGGAAAGCAACTATGTGGTCAAGTATCTGCCGCGTTTGTAGCATCAAGGTTTGCCATTGCTGCAATTTGGTCCCTCTGTAGAATTGTCAATGACTCCAGATTCGATTTCCATAATCAAGAGGCAAATACAACGCAATCAATATCAATGTGTATTGGACACTGTTTTTCCAGAATCCATGTCGCTATCCAACATCCCTTATACTTCTATTTGTTGGCCTAGAAGACGTGCATCTCTTCTAGGCCAACTAGTCTGTTGTACCATCACGTATATAGCCATGGACAAAAGATTTGAAACTTGCAACCTCTTCAACAAATTTGGGCATAAAACTCATTTCTTGCGATTCCATGAAAGACATCATTAAATCAACAACAAGATGAGTATTTTGATTCTTCAAGGTCTTGGACAAGTGGCTAAAGTAAGTGTCAATGCCCTCATGAGTGTGCCTCACCTATAAGAAACCAACTTGGATCTCTTTGAACACCCTTCAAAAAATCAACATAGATAAGAATGCCATAAAACACCATATTCGTTATATTGGGAGATTTCCATGATTTTGAAGATATATGATCTTTGAAGTATCAATATATATAGACAATTAACACGCAATTAAGCAATTATGCACTTGGCCATTTAAAAGTGCACTTGGGTACAACGGTGGCCATTGCGAACAAAAGTTGCAAAATTGGAAAAAAAAAAAAAAACAAAGAAAAAAAATATTTTCCAAAGGAAAAAAAAATTGAGCTTCTGCAACAATATTACGTACAATCATGGTTGTTCATATTCGAAGCGATTTTCTTGGCATTTTCAACTAATTTGTGGTGGATCCTCGTTAATACTAGATAAATGTGTATTTAATATAGTTTCACAATATTTCAAAGATAGATTTCAAGGATTGTAGTACATAAACAGGCGTAATTACAAAAAAACATACTTTTTGCAAGGGTTGGCAGTTGATTAAAAAATATTCTACGTAGTACAGAATGCATACAATGGTGAAAACTAAATATAGATGCTTTAACAATTGGACTTAGCACCAATAGTAAACACACCTTTACTCTAAAGGATTAATGACATAACGTCTTACATCACCCTTAGAATATACTACTCTTACACATACACTATATATCAATTACCATACACAATTAGTATACCCTCTAAAAAGCACACTATCTACTCCATAGAATTTAGGGCTGCTTGCAAACGGTCGTCATCGATAGCTTCGGTTTGCATTGCAATATATTGTAGGATGTGAGCCTTTGCCGATTGAAGAATGCGAATCCTGCTTTCAACCTGCACTCCAAATACATTGCGCTTTCTCCACCCGCTGGCCCCGGACATGGTTCTTTCCAATGTGTCTACCCATGAAAAAATGCATGCATCTTTCTCTACCCAACTATGGCTCTCCCCAGATGGCTCCCAGAATGAATCCATGCAATTTGCATATCGTTGTGCAGAAGACCCATGTCCATTAGTAACCCCCCTTTGAATGATGGGCCAATACCAGCAAACCTTCATCTTAAGTCTCCATCGGTTTTTTCCTTCCTCAATCACTTTTCCCACATAGAATGGTACACCACCTTCTATCTCTGCTCGATCAACACTCAAGGCTACAAACTGTCCGCAACGGATATCAGATTGTGGATTAAATGGTGGAAATGGGTCGTGATTACCTTCATACATTCCTCCTTCTTCGGCGCGTTCCTCAACATAGTTGCGCTCTGTTTGTTGTGCCCTACGCACTGCTTGATTAGAGGGTCTTCCTCTACGAGGACCAAAGTATCCTCGAGCCTCGGCATTTGGAAGCATCGCCATTACCTGCTCTACGACATCTATCTCGCGATTTTCTTCACTTGTACCATCCATTACATCCAAAGATGCAGTCTCTGTAGGTACGGTGTTGCAGAACTCTGAAGGCCAAAACGGTGAGGAACGATGCTCATTGCTACGATCTTTGTGTGGAAATTCAGCTAAATAGAGTTTCAATCTTTCAGCCTCTATTTTTGCCTCACGATTCTTGTCCTCATGCTGCAACCTTTGAATGCACCTTTGTTTATATACAATGAAGTCATCCAACGCCTTCAACTCCCGTTCGTCCGCTCCAAATACTTCCGCAAACGATGGTCGCTCATCCCTACATGGCAACGACCTCAAAGTTTTCGTTCCTGCCTCCGGTCCCATGGATCCTTGCAATAATGCTTGTGTTGTACTCGTACTTCACGAGTCCCTTCTCGATTGTCCATATAGAATCGCATGTGGTGCGGAAATGTTATGCCCACCAATGAATCCTGACCTGTCAGTAAGTGAGGAGTTATGAACAATTTCCAATCCCATACATTCTCTAGCAGCCGGGCGCTAACAAATGCCTCTGTAGGAGATGTTCCTTGTTCTATAAGACTCATCATTTCCTTCAACGAGTCCACGTCCGACCTCTTCAACGTATTTGATATACAACTGAAGCGTTGATCAATATCTTCGTGTGTATGGCCCACTATAAGAAAAGATAGTTCCACCTCCTGAAAAAACCCCAATCCTACCAATGTAGCACATAGAGCAAACATATAAATGTTTTTGTTCTCGCGTGTGCAGTTGTCCGCCTGGATTCGCAATGTTGGTGGCAAAAAGCCCTTCCTCCGCAGCACATCTCCTATCACGTACAACAATGTACTCACGACTTGGTTGCTATCGTGTTTGTGGTGAGCTCCAAACCACACGTCGCAATATAAACCAATACCATGTACAAGAGCACCACACAGATGGGTCTTCACAAACCGGTGTTCAATGTTCTTCACAGTCTGCCGCATCCTCGGTACCATGGTCGTATTTTGGTCCATGCCATCTACTATGATGCACATATACAGCTCAGGGCTAATATAACACGACCTCTTGAATATCCAATAATGCCTACGTTCTTCCATCTGGTTGCGTAGATGCAACATAAACAACTCTTTTATCTTTATTCTTGCATCCGCATTGGTGGTTCCCTCCATGGCACATTTATACTCCCAACAATGATAACACTTTGAGAATCTCGAGAATGGAGGTACCTGAACGTGGGGATACTTGATGCGCCACATCCTCCGGAACGAACTCATAGAAATGGTTTCACCATTACAAATTCTCTTGACCTCCTCGTTCACGTAATTGAATACATCAAATTTGGTTGTATTCATAGGAAGGAGAATGAGAGGCACCACTTCGTTGTCACTCTTACGGCGAATACAACGATGAGGTTGAGGACAACCAGCTTCATCGACAAACGATTTAAAGCAAGCCTCTGCCGCAGACATCCTAGTGCTCTCTCTGATTGGATCTGAAAGGGTATTGCCGTGAATTGATGTCACTCTTCCATATATTAAACAGTCCATCTTCAATTGCTTAAAGTGCCTCTGTGAATATCCAACCCCAAGAGCGTAGCAGGCATTGCAAACTTCTTTCCCATCTAACTTTGTTACAAACTTGTCTCGACGAGTTCCTTCCGTCCTTGTGTAAAAAGAAACCAGCATCTGTCTCATCCACGTACTTCGTACTGAAAACTCATTACCCCATGCATTATATCGCATGTCCAATAGATACCTTGCTGGAACGTCCTTCAAACAATTGCGTTTGCATCCTCCTTGTTCCATTGCCATTTGTACACTTCTAAGCGATACCTTAGCTGGTGCAGCTTCCGTCAATGATGGCTGTCTTGAATCTCTCCTTCTCCTATTCTGCATAGAATAGGGACGACGTGTTGGTCTAACATAAGCAAATCCATCTACATGGGGCAAATCTTGGATGTTTGAGGGAGTAGATTGAGAAAACGGTGAATTCTCATCTATGGCGTTTGAAGCATGACTACTGCGTCGAGACCTCTCCGTGGATCCTGGTGTGTTGATGAACACAGAAAAATCAAATTCTGGGGCCATCACTTGTGTAGGCGATATCTGTGATCCATTGTCACCATGGACACCTATGATATCAGGTTCTATTGCCACTACACGTAACAAAGATCGATGCCAACGAATGATCAAACCCACACACATGCCAAGGCGTTCTCCTACAATCTCTCCGGTCCAATGCAATGCATCATCTACCCTAGTGATACGCACCGCCACCTCGAATGGGAACAACTTCGACCCATTCAATTCCATGCCACTTTTGAATGCATGCTCCCTGGTTGCTAAGCCCACCACATCCCCTGTTTCAGAAATCAATTCTACTGCCCTTTCCAATTCAGATGTCATGATCCCATCAGATCTCTGTTGAATTTGCCTTGCACGTGCTGCTCGTATTAATCGGGCCCCCACAGAGCTATTGGAATGCATATTATCCCTTTGGATGTGTGGCCGTATCGAAGGAGTCTGAATCGTGCGGCTCTCCATTATCACTATTGAAAAAATAGAAATATTTTGGCTGCACACTAGTCAAAATACATGTACTAATTGTTAACCTTAAAAGCACCATTCATCTGATAAAAGATATGTTTCTAAACACATATTTACTGTTCAAAATATGATGATGATATTGGACCTTTTGATAAAACAACTTTAAAATGGAAAAAATTAAGAATTTGTAGAGCATGAACTCCTTGCACGGGTCTTTAACCCTGAAGGTACAATGACAGTGTTACACCCAAAACACTTCAAAATTCATGGATTCTAGTACAATGAACAAAACAGGTAATGAAAACTATTATTTTTAGTTTTGACCATAGGATCTCGATTAAGACTTATTAAGTAATATATATACATAAGTTTCATAAACTTTGACCGTACGGATTGAAAGATAATAGTATTTGAAGTTAAGCATATGGTTCATATTCTTCCCTGCGTGCTGTGGATCAGCAGACTTTGACTTCATTTGGTATCTAATTTTGACACTACAGAAGGTCGAAATCCATAACCATCTTGTTAAGGATGATGTTAGTTCCTTGTACACCAATTTTTAGAGGTAGAGAACAGGTTTAGCATATTCAAAACAACTGTACAAGGAGTGGAAGTTCGGAATTTGTTAATTGCAATAAGTTAATTTTTTGTGAACTTAATATGTTTGAGATTGGTAGTCCAAATGGTCAATAAGATGGTTTACACCACATATTGTTGTGGAAAAAATAAAAAGTGAAAAATAAAAAGATATCTAGGTTTTATTTGGAAAACAAGAAGTTTTTTTGGTACCTTGCCCAACAACGAGTGACAATGTGTGAAAATGTTTGACTTAGATTGATATGTTATTTTTCACTAAAGACAAGAACTTACTTTGACATCATTAAGAAAAATAATATTACTTGCGAGTACTGAAAATCTCACATTCAACAGAGTGTCCTAGCAATAGATTTTGGACGTGCCCGACTTGCCTCCTCTCCCCATTTGAAATTCAAAACTCTAAATTTTTTTGAACAAATGTCCAATTTAGGTAATAATTGTATTCCCACTCAAGTCTTTGTAATACCTTTCTATAGTGTAATTTTCAAAGATGAATGTTAGAAATTGACACCATAGGAACCTGACCGAACTTTCAAGAAGTCCATTTTTGACACTTGATCCTTTAGGGGTTAAATATGCTACACCCGTTTTGCATCCCTAAACATTGGTATAAAATAGAACTAATATCATTTCTGACAAGATGATGATAAATCTAGATCATGTGTGATGCAATCTTTTGAAGCCAAGTGAACTTAACCCCTAAGGTACCGTGGCAGTTTTACACCAAAAACACTTCAAAATTAATGGATTCTAGTGCAATGAACAAAGAGGGTAACAAAAACTTTGATTTTTAGTTCTGACCGTAGGATCTCAATTAAGACTTATTAAGTAATACAAGTACAAAATTTCATAAACTTTGACTACATGGATTGAAAGATTATAGTGTTTGAAGTCAAGCAAATGGTTCATTTTCTTCCCTGTGTTTAGTAGATCAGCAGATTTTGACTTCAGTTGGTGTCAAAAAAATTCACTACACAAGGTCTAAATCCATTGCCATCTTGTTAAGCATGATGTTAGCTCCTTACACACCAATTTTTAGAGGTAGAGACGGGGTGTAGCATAAGAAGGTTTACATTACATATTGTTGTGGCAAAAATAAAAAATGAGAAATACGAAGATCTCTAGGTTTTATGTGGAAAAGAATAAGTTTTTTTGGTACCTTGTCCGACAATGAGTGACAATGTGTGAAAATGTTTGACTTGGGTTGGTATGCTATTTTTCACTAAAGACAAGAACTATTTTTTGACAACCTGAAGGGAAATAATATTACTTGCGAGTACTGAAAATCACACTTTCAATAGAGTGTACCAGCAAAAGTTTTTGGAGGTGCCCGAGGTGCCCGCCCTCCCCATTCAAAATTCAAAACCCTATAATTTTTTCATCAAATGTCCAATTTAGGAAAAAATTGTTTTTCCACTGAGCTCTTGGTAATGTCTTTCAATAGTAAAAACTTCAAAGTAGAATGTTCGAAATTGACACCATAGGAACCTGACCGAACTTTCAAGAAGCCCTTTTTGGACACTTGGTCCTTTAAGGGTTAAACGAAGGGAATCCAATGAACCTAGGAAAGCAAATGAACCATGTTGTCTACTTGCTATTATTGACACCATTGGAACTTGTTACAATCGCTAATAAAAGAAAGGACTTGTACATCCACATAAAGGTCATTCTACAAACAACATAGTACAGAAGCTCAATCAACACATAATATTAAAGTTGTATAAAAATAAATGTTTACCTCAAAATACGTTGCACGTGTTAGTGGTACACGCACTAGTGCTTGATGGCGTTCAACATTTAGTCACCATTCCATCGTTGATGTTGAACATGTTTTTCAACTCTTCTCACTTTACCTGCAATACATGCATAAAATTTATATGGTAAACTATGTGATAAAATCTCCTAAGTATCTTCGTATTACATATAGCTCAAAATTATAATATTATATGTAAAATTATAATATTAAGTAATATATAAACAAAATTTCATAAACTTTAACCGCACGGATTGAAAGATTATAGTGTTTGAAGTCAAGCATATGGTTCATTTACTTCCCTGCGTGCATTGGATCAGCAGACTTTGACTTCACTTGGTGTATAATTTTGCACTACAAAAGGTCTAAATCCACAACCATCGTGTTAAGCATGATGTTCGTTCCTTGTACACCAATTTTTAGACGTAGAGAACGGGTGGAGTATATTCAAAACAACTGTGCAAGGAGTGGAAGTTCGGAATTTTTCAATTCACACTATGATTTTATGTGAACTTAATATGTTTTACATTGGTAGTCCAAATGGTCAATAAAAAGGTTTACACCACATATTGTTGTGGAACAAATAAAAAGTGAAAAATAAAAGGATATCTAGGTTTTATTTGGAAAACAAGAAGTTTTTTTGGTACCTTGCCCAACAATGAGTGACAATGTGTGAAAATGTTTGACTTAGGTTGATATGTTATTTTTCACTAAAGACAAGAACTTATTTTGACAACATCAAGGAAAATTATATTACTTGCGAGTACTGAAAATCTCACATTCAACAGAGTGTCATAGCAAGAGATTTTGGATGTGCCCGACTTGCTCGCTCTCCCCATTTGAAATTGAAAACCCTAAAACTTTTTGATCAAATGTCCAATTTAGGTGAAAATTGTATTCCCACTAAAGTCTTGGTAATGCCTTTCTGTAGTAAATTTTTCAAAGATGAATTTTAGAAATTGACACCATAAGAACCTGACCGAACTTTCAAGAAGCCCATTTTTGACACTTGATCCTTTAGGGGTTAAATATGCTACATCCCTTTTGCATCCCTAAACATTGGTATAAAATAGAACTAATATCATTTCTGACATGATGATAATAAATCTAGATCATGTGTGATGCAATCTTTTGAATCCAAGTGAACTGAAACGAAGGGAATCCAATGAACCTAGGGAATAAAATGAACCATGTTCTCTACTTGGTATTACTGACACTATTGGAACTTGTTACAATCACTAATAAAAGAAAGGGGTTGTACATCCACATAAAGGTTATTCTACAAACAACATAGTACAGAAGCTCAATCAACACATAATATTAAAGTTGTATAAAAAACAAAATTTACCTCAAGATACGTTGTAGGTGTTAGTGGTACACGCAGTGTTGTTTGATGGTGTCCAACATTAAATCACCATTCCGTTGTTGTTGAACATGTTTTTCAACTCTTCGTACTTTACCTGCAACACATGCATAAAATTCATATAGTAAACTATAAGTTAAAAACTTCTAAGTATCTTCATACTACATATAGCTCGAAATTTTAATATTATATGTAAAAAGTGGGAACCTAAGGAGAAACAAAGCAAAAGGTCCAAAGACCAAAGTCAAATTTCCTCTAGTAAACTTGAGGCACAAGATTCCAACATGGATATAAGGTTTTCATGCAAATGTAGAGGTCATTTCTTTTCCGAGTTTCTAAGGTGAGCTCTCTTGCAATTGAAACCTCAAGGCAATGTAATATTTACTTCATTGACTAATTCCTGTGAACTTTGTGTTCTGTGTAGATTGGAGGAAATTTGCACATCAAGGAGATTTTTGAAACTCTGGTAAGCTTTTGAGTTTGTTTCAATTCTGAAAATGAGGGAACTCCAAGGTTAGGTTCTTGATGCTTGAAGTTCAGTGAGAGTTATGATAGTGTTAGGTGAGTACAAATATTTTAGAACACAAATGAGGACACCAACTTGAGTGCGTACAAAATTGCAAATTCAACAAAGTTCAGTGAATACACATGTAACAGTCAACAACTCGTGAGTTCAGCCTTCGTTCAACTGAAACTATAACACCAAAACCACACAGAATTGAAGTCGAGAGAGTAGCTAGCATTATGGCAGTAGATCCTCAGTATGGCACATTAACTCACTGCCTTAAACCCTAGCCGCCACACCCAGGCACCCAAACCCTAGCCACCGCACCGAAGACCTAGCCGCCACACCCAAACCCTAGCTGCCGCACCCAAGACCTAGCCGCCACACCCAAACCCTAGCTACCACACCCAAACCCTAGCCGCCGCACCGAAGATCTAGGCGCCGCACCCAAACCCTAGCCGCCGTTCCCATGGAGTTCGCACGACACCTCATGGAGTACCCGTAGACTGGAGGTGTGCGCGCACACACCCCCAATTGCTGGTGTTCCTCCATCAATCCAAAAACGACCTGGCCTTCGTAAGTTTCCGTCGCGTGCCACCTCTTGACGACAATTGAAGAGCTTTATGAGTTCAGGGTTTCCATTAAAATTTAGGATTTTTTAGTGAAGGCGCCACAGCCCTACAGAACCCTTGCAGTGGCCTAGCGGCGCG
>OZ020514.1:65056014-65142678 GCA_963971425.1 Bryoerythrophyllum caledonicum | reverse complement strand
CTCCCTCACACCTCCCTTCCATTCCTCTCCCTCACAACTCCTCTCTACTCACTCTCCGCCCTTACAAGTTCCTCTCACAAACCCACAATCCTCTCCCTCCTCCAAACCCTCTCTCTCACTCTCACAGCCATCCCTCACAACAACAACCAGGGGTGTGCGCGCGCACACCCCTCCTAGGACTACCCATGGTGCAAGGATTGATATCCTTTGTTGATACCCGAAATTCCAAAACCCTAATTCGAAACCCTAAGTTGATACCCGACCCTTAAACCTTGGTTGATAACCGGTTGTGGTGCCCACTAATTCATACCCTGGTTATGATACCCTCGATATTGATACCCCAAGTACCTTGGTCCATAAATGATGTGGACCCAAAATCGTTAAAAATGCTAGTTTTAGTGCAATTAGCAAAGGAAAAAAATGAAGGTTTTTTTGGTACTTTTAACCGTAGGATCTCAAGAATCACTTATTAAGAAATACACTCAAAAAATTTCATAAAGTTTTACCGCACGGATTGAAAGATTATAATGTTTGAAGTAGAGAAAAGGCTCATTTTCATCCCTGCGTTTTCTGGATCAGCAGACTTTGACGTCAATTAATGTCCAATTTTTGCATTTTAAAGGGTCTTAATTAATTACCATAATGTTAAGCATGATGTTAGTTTGTTGTATACCAATTTTTAGAGTTAGAAAAGGGGTGTAGCATATTCAAAAAAATTGTGCAACGAGTGGGGGTTCAAAAATTCTCAATTCACGTTATGTCTTTTTGTGAACTTGATATCGTTTGAAATGAAAATCCAAATGCTCAATACGAAGGTTTAAATTACATAATGTCGTAGGAAAAATCAAACGTGAATCATACAAAGATCTAAATGTGAAAAGGGTGAAGTTCTTTGGATACAATGGCCGAAAATGTGTGACAATGTGTGAAAATAATTGACTTGGATTTATATGCTATTTCACCAAATAACTAACAACATGCTTAACACGATGGTATTGGATTTAGATCTTGTGTAGAGGTTTTTAGAGGTAGTTAGGGGGTGTTGCATATTCAAAAAAAATGTGCAATGAGTGGAAGTTCAAAAATTCTCAAATCACTTTATATTTTTTTGTGAACTCAATCATGTTTTAAATGAGAATCCAAATGGTCAATAAGAAGTTTTACATCATATAAGGCTGTAGGCAAAATCAAAAGTGAATCATACGAAGTTCTCAAAGTTTTATGTGGAAAGGTAGAAGTTTTTTGGATATGGTAGCCGAAAATGTGTGACAATGTGTGAAAATAATTGACTTGGATTAATATGCTATTTCAGCAAAGAACTAAAAACATGCTTAACACGATGGTATTGGATTTAGATCTTCTGTAGTGCAAATATTTTAGAGGTAGACAAGGGATGTTGCATGTTCAAAAAAATTGTGCAATGAGTGGTGGTTCAAAAATTCTTATTCCATACTAATAGTGACTATCGTTTTGTAATGATATACAGGTTTTTTGAGTGTGGCGTTATGGCACCACCAAATATTGATAGAATCTGGGAGAGCCATGGCTGGTGGATCGCGGAAGTGGATGAGTCGAGCGCCTTCTTATGGGTGACGGATTATCCCTTTGAGTTGGGGAAGCGTACATCGGCGTTGGGGAAGAGTTTTGGCAAAATCGAGGCAATCACTCTTCGACGTGATGATATGGTATACGTTACTTGCGTAGTGGGTCCAGGTCAATCGGAGGTGAAGACTTCTCTTTCGAAGAAGTTGCTTCTTGCACCTGTCCCTTTGAATCTTCTTCAAAATCCAGGTCAGGTGAAATTCCTCAAATCATTGCAGACGTTTTGGTTGAACATCTCTCTTGCGGTACGTACCGCTAGACACAACAACGTCTTAGCTTGTTTAGCGTTATCACCGGAGATGGTGCTGAAGGCTAAGAAGATTATGGAGGAACATATTAGATATGAAGCATTTCGGGAGAGGGACCCATCCCGTGCGACAACTCAAGCCCCACCAGCGGAACCAGAAGAAACAGAAGTTTATCGAATTCTTGCTGAACCGTTGCAACTGGATTGGCGACCACTGGAGGGGGGGAGAGGAAGTGGAGGCCAACATCCCAGCACAACTTCTGAGGTACAAACTTTACCGAATCCTCCATTAACGAGTAGACGTCCTACGAAGAGGCCACGGCGTGTTGACAATGATGTAGCTTCTGGTTCAAGAGAAGGTCCATCAAGTCTGGATCCAAGTGGAAGGAGGTTGATTGGGAGAAGTGCAAGATCGGGTGGCAGGATTCCTAGGTCGGGGCTCAGGACGTCTGATGGTCATCGTAGGGCCCCTACATCTATACCGGGAGATTTAGCTGATTTGTCAGCCATGGCGCCGGAGGAAGAAGATTTTCACAACCTTCTAGACAGTATACCAGAGGATTTTGAAGACAATGCGGAGATACCAGAGGATCTTCCAACTCCAATGAATTTAAAAGCACCAGTGCCTACAACAGAGGAGATTGCGAAAGGATCAGTGTGGGGGAATTTTGTGTTTAAGGCACACATAGACCGCATTGTCTCTGTGGAAAATCCGGAAACCAACCACCGGGTTTTATCACAGAAGAGGGTCATAGAAGTATTCAACCGCTTACGAGACCCAGAATCCGCGACTCGGGTGAGTAGATTGGTACTTAGACCGATCAGATACATCGTGCATACTATCACCGATGATGGTGTCGTTGAGAAGGAAGAACTGCCATTTCCATTGGTAGGTACTGCACGAGAGTTTGAGCGCATGTTCATTGCACACGGGAGTGCTTCTGCACAGGGTGCTATGGGATCCCAATATTCTTGGCTTCAAGATCATATCATTTGGGAACCGGTGGATGGGCAACACATAGTAGCAGCTTGTAAGTTTGCACAGCAGCAGTGGAGAGATGGTACTATGCCTTTAAATGAGTATCTGGACACGTTTGAGCGGCGGGAGGCCTCTTTTGTGGTGTATGATGATCGTCGCTTTTACATTGAGAAGTCTGCTCGGATCAACGTGGCGGAGTTCCAGAGACATTCATATTCTACCATGGAGGAGGATTTGAGGAAGATCCGTCAGATTTGGGAGCTATACGGGAGGCCTGATAGCACACTACGTGCGGACGATGCACGCAGGGCTGTTGCTTTGGTGAGTGCGGCAAGTGCAGTGCACAAGTTGCCCAAGGGGGATGGAGTTGTCACGGTGAAGAGGTTGGCCAAAAACATGGAGGATCTGACCAATCATGCATGGAATCCGAGCAATGACTGCTTCGAAGCTATCATTCAAGTATGCAAGGACTACGAAGACGGCATTCTCTTTTACAGCAAGGAGGAAGAGGACAAGTGGAAGGACATGGCGAGGAAGAAAGAGCTGGATCCAAATGTGGACGTACGACCAACAAGAAAGGAGATGACGCAGAATTAGTTGAGGCCGTTAGGTAGGGTTCTGAATCCATATTATCTTCGGTTGGCAAAGTCTGCTGCAGCGAAGCCGGTGGGGGAGGATGGAGTAAGACCACGTCAAGCATATTACTTTGACGGTGTAAAAGACAAGAATCCACATCCTCGTACGATTGCCGGTGTGGTTGACCGATATCAGAGACGAGAAGCTGTGATGAATTCCATCCGTTGGTTGATGGTGGAGAACAAGGAAAGTACACCTGATTCCATGGAGGATTTCTTTCGTATCCGTGTAGGAAAGTATTTTTCGAGGAGTAACGCACAACTTGATACCTTTGGGAAGCTTTTGAATGCTGCCACGAAAAAAGCTTGGACTGCTCCTGTGCGGGGGAAGGTGTCTAAACTGGAAGACATAGTCTACCTCATCCCCCCTTCCATCAGGTTTCATTATGGTGACATTGCAGCAGGGGGGCGTGGATACATTGGACTGTCTGTGGATGTGGGAGGACTGGCTACTGCTAATTGGGAATGGCAGATGGAAGTCAAGAGGCCAGGCCAGAGCGACACAGAGAATCTTCTTCCGGTTCGGTGTAGAAGAGGGTTATTCCGCACCGACTCCATAGAGTTGGGCAAACCATGTTTGTGGGTGATTGATTGTCGACGTGGCGGTGGGAGGCATGGAGATGGTCATTGGGGAGACGCCCAGTTATCCGCTGTTTTTGCACAACTGGCATTATGGATGGCAAATATTGAACGATGGAACGTCATCTTCTTGTTACCAGCGGCCGTGTATGCCAACGAAGAGTTTTTTGCGAAGGTGAAGCTTCCAGAGGGAGGTACTATGCGACGTGGATGTTGGGCATTTGATCCAAACTCGGTTAATCCCTATGCTCTCGATTTTACAGAGAATGGGCGTCTGGAGCAAGTAGTACAACCGATTGGCGATGTTGTGATTTGTATGCAGCACCCTGTGGGTACATCTCCTGGCCCGAACTATGTTTCTGGAGACGTTCCACTTCCACTTGTTTTCTTGGATCACTGGAGTGAGGCACGCCAACCCTCTGAAGTTGATTCACTTGAGAGATCTCCATTAGAGCTGGCAAGACTAGTGGGCTCATACTTGCCCAGTGATTGGGGTTTAGTGGCGTATAACATATCTACGGCCATTCCCACGATCCTTGAAGGAGATTTCCAGGGATCTGAGGTTTTCATCATTGACGATTGTACAGACAGAGTTTCATTTCTGTACAATGAGTTGTCCGACAATTTTCAAGGACAACTGTTGGTCAGGACTGGTGGAACAAGTACTGGTTGCAACATCGTACCTGAGACCGAAGAGGCGGTTGGTGGAGTGAGGAATGAAGACGACAATGAGGATGGAGGTGGTTTACATGAGAGATTGTCACGTTCAGGTACCACTGAAGATTTCTCATCTGGCAGTGGTTCAGACGCCGATGAAGATGGAGTGAACCAGTCTCCTCCAGGAGAGAGGATTCCATCAACGCAGCGGGCGATGGGAGATACTACAGGGGAGACGTCTGCAACACCTACAGAGAGGATGCTAGATACCGGTGTAGTGGATGTTGGTTTGGCGGCAGGGGCAGGAGGGGGGCGTACATTTGATGGTCCTAGGCTGGAGATGGAGGAAGAAGGATTGGATTCATGTGAATTTTTTTCGGTGCAGCGGAGGATTCCATAGCCTTCGATGCCTTCTCAATCAGAGCCTGTATCGGAGACACAAGAGACGTTCGGAGGTACTCAGAGTGATACCGGATCAGGTTTGCCTTCCGTTCCAAGATCTAGCGTATCCGAGGACATCATTGCATTTCAGGGGGCCTTCTCGTTAGAGCGAGAGATGTCCTTCAATCGAGAGGATGGCTTTTTCTACAATGATGATAGGGTAAGGCATACGCGGGAGGGTGTTCCTGGCAATTACCGATATGTTGAGTGTGCGTCGATTGGCATCGAAGGTGTGGGAGATCGTCCAGTGCAGGATCATGAACTGTCCGCTATGGTAGGTAGCGCCATTGGACACGTGGAGGGAGTCGTTCCGCCAGAAGATGAGCTGTGAGCCCTGGAGCTATATACTATAGTAGAGCATGCACGCAGATTAGGTGACAAGTACGTTAGTATAATGTAGTTTGAGATGTGTCTATCGTTCGGTGGGTGGTATATATTTATATATTGGGTGGTCCATATGATATGTTTGATTTTAGAATTCCTCGGCAATAGTGTGGAATTGCTTGATTATGTATGTTTTTGCATTATAAAATACAGTGAGGTACTTTACATTGTCTTAGGAAATTGCATATATATTTTCATATCTCTTACACATTGTATTTGTAGTGCACTACTCTAAAATCCTATAATAACTCATAACAAATTTATAATCTCTTTGGGCACATGATTATGATTTTGTAGCAGGATTTGTAAACTAGATTAGAAATCATATATTTTCTAAAAAAAGGTAGCAAATGTAAAAAATATATTACTGATATGAACATGAAGATGCCAAGGTATGACACAACAAACACCAAAAAAATTTGACAAAAAACATACTAAAATTTTGCCAAATTTTGATTTAAAAAAAAGTTATGAGCAAATAACTTGCGGATTTCTACCAGCAAGCAGTGCACTTGGCTAAGTGCATAATTGATTAATTGCGTGTTAATTGTAGGTGCAAAGCATATCGACAATGCACCAAGAATATTATATATCACTACATGGATGGACCAAATTAGCCGAATGTCCCAAAAAATGGTAACGGTAAAAGAAGCATGTACCATTATTCCAAGCTTTATTCAAAACTTCATGAAAAAAGTCACAAACAACACTCATTCACCCCGAGGCAAAACACAATCGTCCTATCACTAATCAAATGGTGAGTGGAACAATATTAAAAGATTTCAACAAGAAACGGAGAGACCTCCTCATGACAAAAAAAGGATAATCAAAATTTAAACTATATCTAATACAAAGTGTATCACTTAGTGCATCAGGAATAATTTAATGTTTGTAATGTAAGTAATTTTGAATTTATTTATACATGCAAAAAAGGAATAATAGTTTTTGAGCACGTTCTAGTGGTCGCAAATTATATTTGAAATTCTAAATTTTTTTGTAGAAGGATGATAAAAGTCATGAGGTATAATTATTAGTAATTTATTTGCTCAATGAACGTCTTCAATAAAAGTTATGCGAGCCAAAAGAGAAACTTCTCGATTGCCGGCACGTCGAGCAACCTAAAAAACGTTTTGCTATGACACAGTATGGAATGTGATATTTTCAATACATAGAAGTAATATTAGAACGAATGATATTGTGGAAAAGCATGTTATTTTTCTAGTGAAAAATAAGATTACATCCCAATTCATACATTTTCACACATTGTCACATATTATTGATTTAGGGTACCAAGAATACTTAGACTTCATATCCATTGAAGACTAGGGGATCGTCATATTTTTTTGCTTTTTAATATTACTATTGGAGATTTAGGTCCACATATTTTGAAAATCCTTTTAAAATTCAAAAGATTACTATTTCACTTGTGAAATACTTAACCATAAAGAGAAGTACGGAGTTCAAAATGATTGTTTGTAGAAGTGGATATACACATTGCACATACATCAACTCGGTTTTTAGCAGAGGTGTGCACCATCACTTTGTGCAATGAACCAAAAGGAGTGTGTGCACACACTTTAGTTCCAGTAGCGCTAACGTGTGCCTCATCACTAGGTGCAGTGAACTAAAAAGAAAATATGCACAGTTTAGCTCTACTAGCGCTAAATTGTGCACCATCACTAAATGGAGTAGATTAGAGAGCAAAAATGCACTATGTAGCTCCAATATACAGAAGATGGCTTCTAGAGAAGAGGACACTAAATAGGAATCCATACAGTAATTGTAAAATGTACAATAAGTGTAGTGACAAAACTATACATCACCCAATGTCAACTACTACTCTAAATGTCAATCCTAGTAAATAGTGGAACATAAAGTTTTTTACTTGTGGACAAATAGTTTAGGAAACCTTAATCATGGTTTGATTACATCTTGAGCATCATAGTAAAGAAGGGTTGAGTGCATGTAGAAAAGCAAGAATTTGCAAGAAAGAGCTTGGGAATAATCGGACGTAGGTATGGAGCAAACGAAAAATATCAAAAATTGGACAAAGTAGAATGTAAAATATGGAGGGAAAATGAAACTGCAAGTAGAAGATTGGAAATATAAGAACATTCTTCTTAAAACGAAAATGAGTAAAGAAAGGAATATTCGAAAAGGAAAAAACTTAAACATACAATAAATATAGAAATACAAGTAAAATACTCATTAGATATCCATCACATATTATGCATTCAATGTGCATTACATATTCAATATATATTCATTAAATACTTATTGAATATTCAAATACACATTAATTTTACATTAGAAATTTATGTACTATTCATTAACTATTCATTAACAGTGCATTGAATACTCTATAAATAATCATTAAATATACAAATATTAATTAAACTATCATAAAATATACTTTTAAAACTTCAAACATTCATTAAGTAAAATTTAAATATTCTTTAATTGTGCATAAAAGTTACAGATATACAAATATACATGAATTATCCTATAAAAAATCATTACAAAGTCATTAGTTATTGGCTAATTATATGATTACACAATAAATATTCATTTGATAATATTAAAAAATATTAAAAAAATGAAAGAGATGGAAATGAGAATAGTTGAGGAAAAGACGATAAGAAATTGAGGTTGAAGATGAGACGAAGAATAAATGCATGGCGACCGGTAGGCAGAACATATTGAGCTTATACAATTTATCAAGTATCAGAATTGTGTGCTAGGGAAGAGTTTTGATAGAGGGCTATTACAAAATGAACTGTAGTAGGTGAACAAATGAGGGATAATATTCATGACTAGTTTCCAACTTGTTGACAAATAGTGTACTAGAAAAAGAGAATCTCCACCGGGGCTGAGGGACCGGGATGCAAGAATAAACACGGTAAAGCCCACTCCGTGAGGCCTAGGCCGGTGTCTCGGCCCACTTGAGTGGCGGCACCGGTTCTTCTAAACAATAAATTTACAAAAAGTACTAGGGAGACCAAAATTCCCCGGGAGCATGTGTTCAATCATGTAATTACACGAGGGAATTAAAAAAAATCAATAAAACCCCCAAAAAAAATTAGCCTACTATGGCGTTAGTGTTGGGCGCTGGCGTTCCCTCACAATGGCCAATTCGGGGACGGTGCGGGGGGAAAAGGGCAAACCCCCCTCCCTTCATCTCAAACTTGGGCACCTTCCCGCTGGGGTGGAAAATTCCCCGTCAGGGGTGGAGATGCTCTAACTACTGGATTTGTACCGTTAGAGTAAAAGCAAAATGAAGTGAAAAGTAAAGAAAAAATTCACACTTTAGCTCTATTAGAGCTAAAGTGTGCACCATCAGTAAATGTAGGGAACTAAAAAGAAAATATGCACACTTTAGCTCCAATAGAGCTAAAGTGTACACCGACATTTATTTTATAATTATACAATTGCAAGATGTGGTCTTAACATACTTATTGTCTGTTCCAGCGACGCTATCTTGTGATCGGTGAGTAGCGAGCGGCGAGCGGTGAGCATAAAAAATCCTAAAATCTTGAATTTTTTTGTCATTTTTTTGGGAAAAAAGTGAAATTCGAGGTTTTTTCAGCAGATCATCAAATTTTGGTGACATATTTTTCAAAAACTTCTAATTTTAGAAAATACCCTATAGCCGTGGTATACTGCGAATTTACGTATTTTTCCTTTATTTCGGTCTTTTAGAATTCCTTTTTTTAATTTAAAGGTGTGTCACATTTTTTTTCGATAAGTGATACAACTATGAAGTTTGGCCTTAAATGTTGCAGAATTTTCTAAATTAAGAAAGTACCATGTAGCCGTGGATACATTGGCAATTGATAGTTTTTTTTCCATGTTTTTATGCTTGTCATGGAATTTTAATCTCTGTGCTTTTTTTTCTTTTGAGGATTACATTTGTACTTTGATATAGGATGGCAATTTATAAACCATAACCTTCTAATGAAGTGCTAGAGTACTAGATGTGGAGTAAGATAATTTATTTTTTGAAGCAATAACATAAGATGTTTCTATAGAAATACCAACGGTCTGTGAAAACCTTAAACTACTGGGTGATGGTGAGAGTTATCCAACTTCTCCAAATGGAAAGGTGTTGGGTTTGAATCCCCGTTGTGGTATGCTAGCTCTATCTAACGGAACTGTCGGAAGTTGTCAACAAAACAACTCCTCTGCGGTTTGAAAAAAAAACAAAAATAAATAAACTACTACCTATAGTCACGGAGTTGGAATATTGACACCACATCAGCTATCTAGATATAGAAAGAGTATTAAAATTTATGCCGTGATGCACATCATCATGCGATTTCTGCAATATTAGCAAGCTCTAGTATGCGTATAACTTCATTGAAGCTGTAGCTTCGAGCATGCATGAACAAGTCTTTTTTGTAGTCCACTTTACACAAGTAACGTAAAATGTAGTACACATGCTTACAATATTTCCATTGCTCCTTCTTTCCCAACGCCTCTGCTGACATCTTCAAGAAATCTGGGCACATACATGCGGGGTAGTCCGTGATGGGAGCGACGCTATCTTGTGAACAGTGAGCGGCGAGTGGCGAGTGGCGCATTTCTCATCAATGTGAGCATACAATGTTTGGCATATTTGCGTCAATTTCTTCGGCACACGAACAATAAACCACTTTGATGGATCACACACCAATTCCACACTGAAGTTGTATGTAGAACTGTTGAATCTAGTCCATAATTTGAAGGCCTCTTTTGTACTTGTTCGAGTCACTCTTATTCCATCTTGTGGATTAGAGAAATTCATCATATCCAATTAATGAAAATTGTGGCCTAACATGAGTGGCATGTCAAGCTTGGTTTTGGTAGACTTAAAGATCTCCGCACATTTTAGTCTGCATGTCTTGGAAGGGCCTAGGAAAGTGTTGAACAACTTTTGCAATAAATCTGGAGTCACCTGAACATTGTATGGATCGCTACCAAAGCGTACCTATGTTGTGACCTTTTTCATCGTGCCACGTTTTAACCAGGCTCAATATGAAGTGATTTTTGTGAAAGCTCGGATGATATTGTCCATGGTAGCCGCATACAAACACCTCATGGTGGTTTCAAATTTTACGAGGCAATGATAATAGAATGTATCTAAAAGGCTGAAAGATGGCATGCCTGCTCTTTCATCAAGCGTGAGATCTTGCGAGGACACAACAATTCTTATGTAAATTCTAATTAGATTTCTAAATAGTTCTTGATTCCAAATGTATATGGCATTAAGAGTACTTACAAGTTACATTGTGCACTCCCATTGTCTATATTACCATCCAATCCTCAAGAGCAAGACGCTTGCTCTCGGCACTAGCGCCCAAAGAAAACCACCACTTTTATATAACCTAGTACTGTGCTTCAGCCTCCTCTTGTGTCTTAGACTCTTTCCATACCTTGCACATGGGAATGTGTTGACCCTGGGTACTTGAGAGAATGTTATTGTTGTTGCCTTGTTGCAGGCATATAGTTGAATGGAATAAAAATGTCCGTTTTTGATATTCTATAAGCACGTCTTTATTCCTACTTCCATCAAAGTGCTAGATGGCGTGCTAGCTAAGAAGCCTTAAATATGAAATTAAACCCAAAAATTTATTCAAAAATATCAACTATCTTAGTTATCGTCAAGACACAAAATTTGTTTGCCTCTGTTGTTGCTCTGTTCAGATAATCTGAGTCAATTTATCAAGTTCATTTTTTCAAATTTTTTTTTTCCATAAGAGTATACATATATTTTTAACTCTTTTCAAACTTTTGAATGGCCCAAAGAAAGCCTTTGGATCCAAAACTCCCCTTTGAGCTAATGAAAAACTTCGAAATTCTAGAAACATTGTTTGATAAACAAAAATGAATATGAAAATAAATCCAAAACATTCTTCAAAAATAATATTCATCTTCACTTTCTTACCTTCAACCATCGAGTAAATTTTCTTTGTAAAATATAAATTATATTTTGGGATTTCGTTTTGTTGCTAGATTGAGATCTTTCAAGTTTTTTGAAAATTTTTAGGGCCTCCAAAATGGGCCTCGGATCCGAGGGCCATATTTGGGGCACTCCAAAACTTTTCAAAAGTTAAAAATCATGCCTTGATTTCCAAAAAAATAGTTTTAGAAAATAGAAAATAGAAAACATAGAGTTTGTCTTGCTTCTGTTGTTGTTTCTTTTCAAGTAAATAAGTAAACCTCATAATTTTTTTTTTTGAATATGGTATTTTTTCATATGAGCATACATGTATTTTCAACTCTTTTCAAACTTTTGAATGGCCCAAAGAAAGCCTTTGGATCCAAAACTCCCCTTTGAGCTAGTGAAAAACTTGGAAATTCTAGAAACATTGTTTGATAAACAAAAATGAATATGAAAATAAATCCAAAACATTCTTCAAAAATAATATTCATCTTCACTTTCTTACCTTCAACCATCGAGTAAATTTTCTTTGTAAAATATAAATTGTATTTTGGGATTTCCTTTTGTTGCTACATTGAGATCTTTCAAGTTTTTTGAAAATTTTTAGGGCCTCCAAAATGGGCTTCGGATCCGAGGTCCATATTTGGGGCATGAGCTCAAGTGAGTTTGGTTTTTTTTTTCAACGTTTGGGATGACCCTCGGATCTGAGGGTCCCTCGGGTCACCCTAGATTCTTTTTTTTTATTCTTGGTGATGCCTCACAAGTGAAGTTAGGCTTGCTCAAGCTCGTTTGCTGGTCCCTGTATGTGCACCTTGACTTGAAGGCGGTTGCTCCCTTGTTCATCTAGCTTCGATCCAGCTTTGGAGTTCAGTGTGGAACCTGCTCGCTTTTGAGGTCCACGTGCACGAGCTCAGGTGAGTTTGGTTTTTTTTTTCAACGTCTAGGATGACCCTCGGATCCGAGGGTCCCTCGGGTTACCCTAGATTTTTTTTTTATTCTTGGTGATGCTTCAGAAGTGAAGTCACGCTTGCTCAAGCTTGTTTGTTGGTCCGTGTCTGTGCACCTCGACTTGAAGGCGGTTGCTCCCTCGTTCATCTAGCTTCAATCCAGCTTTGGAGTTCAGTGTGGAACCTGCTCGCTTTTGAGGTCCACGTGCACGAGCTCAGGTGAGTTTGGTTTTTTTTTTCAACGTCTAGGATGACCCTCGGATCCGAGGGTTCCTCAGGCCACCCCAGATTCTTTTTTTCATTCTTGGTGATGCCTCACAAGTGAAGTCAGGCTTGCTCAAGCTCGTTTGCTTGTCTGTGTATGTGCACCTCGACTTGAAGGCGGTTGCTCCCTCGTTCAACTAGCTTCGATCCAACTTTGGAGTTCAGTGTGGAACCTGCTCGCTTTTGAGGTCCACGTGCACGAGCTCAGGTGAGTTTGGTTTTTTTTTTCAACATGTGGGATGACCCTCGAATCCAAGGGTCCCTTGGGTTACCCTAGATTCTTTTTTTTTATTCTTGGTGATGCCTCAAAAGTGAAGTCAGGCTTGCTCAAGCTTGTTTGCTGGTCCGTGTATGTGCACCTTGACTTGAAGGCGGTTGCTCCCTTGTTCATCTAGCTTCAATCCAGCTTTGGAGTTCAGTGTGGAACCTGCTCGCTTTTGAGGTCCACGTGCACGAGCTCATGTGAGTTTGGTTTTTTTTTTCAACGTCTAGGATGACCCTCGGATCCGAGGGTCCGTCGGGTCACCCCAAATTTCTTTTTTATGTATGGTTATTCCTCACAGTTGAAGTCAGGCTTGCTCAAGCTCGTGTGCTGGTCGGTGTATGTGCACATGGATATGAAGGTGGTTGCTCCCTTGTTCATCTAGCTTCGGTGTCACTCGACAGTGCATGTAGGTAAATTGATCGCCTTCGATCTCCTGTCGGTGGAGCTCATGTGAAATTTGTTATTTTGTTTTCACGTCTGGGATGACCCTCGGATCCGAGGGTCCCTCGGGCCACCCTAGATTTGTTTTCTTAATCTTGGTTAGTTGTCCTAACCTTGATCCCCACTGTTCAAGCTCGTGTGTTCATCGTAGTACGTATGCCTCGACTTGCGATACGTTGTTGCTAGGTTGTTGCATTTTAGTCTGTCACGTCATCAGACTATCACCTATATCATATCATCATGCTATCACTAATATCATGTTTGTTGAATGCAGGCACCGGTGAGTCCAGAGCGCTCAAGGAGTGTTGAAGGTGGAGTCATCATGAGTGGAGCTTCTATTAGCATCGATAAGGTAAGTTGGTGCATTTGAGATGAGAGATGGCTGGGCTGTGTGTGGCTTTAATTTTAAGTTTTCTTTTTGTAATGTCAAATTACAGACAATACATCATGAAGTGGGGACCGTATCTAGTAGTGACGGTTTAGACCCGGTGAATCAACCTGTGGAGGAAGAAATGAATGACATGGCGGCCGACTCCAGGATGGAATCGACCGAGCAAGCGTTGAGAAAGTCCATTCGGGGGACATGGCAGATGTCCTGCAGAGGTCTCTCTACCCTTCATTCGAGGAGCTCCTCATTCCCCTATGCCGCATGCTACCCATGACGGAGGTTCGTCTCCCATTGAAGGGTGATGTTGAGAAGCTTAAGGTAGAGTTCGTGAAGGGATATCGACCCGGATCTGCCTGCTTCTATGTAGCGGTGAAGGGTTTTTCTTTGAGTGAACAAAACGTGCTTCCTTCCGAGCGAGCCAACTGGTCAGCACTTTAGCAAGAGGAGAATCGCAAGTTCGAGGCAATGTTGGAGAGTCGCCCGGAGTTGCAGTCGTTCTCTAATAAGTATTTTTTTGTCTGGGATGGCAACCACCGGCATATTACGTGGATGGAGGTGATATCCCAAATGCACTCTCGAGACTTCATCTTTCATTCACCGATCAGGGCAGTGGTTCTAGAGCCATGTTTGGCAAACCGCCATATTCTTCTCAATGCCATGGCTGATCTTAACAAGTGAGTCGGATGCCACCTCTTCTTTGGATTTGATATTTCTGCATTACGCATTGTTATTGTTTTCAAAGTTGACTTCGGTATATCACAGTGATATTGTACTTGCACGTTCATTAATAGTGATTCTTGTATCATAGACAAAAAGAGGTTGATCACGTCACGCAACATATCTCACATGAGCTGAAGAGGGTCCAACATTTTGGCTTGTTGGACTTTGAGCAGTTGAAGGGCTTGATCAGCGAGGACGATTACGAAGCAAGCGTGCACGAGTGGGGGAAGAAGGCAACAAAGAAATGGTACCACATGACATATGACCCATTTCAGAAGCTCATGTTTGAGGTAAGCATCTCAGTGCACAACTGAACTTCCTCGACTATTGTTGCCTTGTTCAGATATCAATTTCTGTTTACATCTATTACTCACGATTGTTGGTTTCTAGCGGGAGATTATTGCTGCCCAAGAAGAGTGCATACAGAATTATAAGGATAGCCTTGTCACGGGTGTTGGTGTTGATCGCGTTGGAAGTCCAGCGGAGTTGGTGAGACTCTGCACCGATGCTGTCTAGAAGAAGAAGATTGTTTGTCAGACTACATTCACACGTATGTTGGCCATTGCAAATCCGGCGAACGGTGAGGAATTCTTCAAGGAGGTATGTGAATTCCATATTTGTTGTTGAAAGTTTCTGTATTTTTCATATTGTTTCAAATCGCGTCACTGTTGAGTCTCAAGAGTCTCAAGTCTATGTGCCCCTTTTGTAGGTGATGCGTCATTTCGATATTTACCAGACGAAGATGAGATCGTCCTCGATCTTACAGCATCAACTAGTAAGCGTTCTTCCGACTTCCTCTTCAGTCATTGTTTAATTACCATCAGCTGCTAACTCCATCGTACTTATTTCAATTGAATAGGTGCATCCATCAAGGCTTGTAAGGCCCTCAAGCGCCACATCCTCGTATTAGAAGAGGACGCTGATTTGGTGGATGAGGTCTTGCGCCCTTTGATTCCGAGTACCATGGAAGTCGAGTCAATAGTTATGCCACCAGTTCAAGAAGGATCTAGAAAACGTCTATTGGAGGTTGATGATGACGAGCCCGAGGTGAAGAGAGCTCTCAAGAGAACTTGTAAGTAAGTTTAGAGTCTTGAAGTTTGTTAAATGAATTTGCTTTGAAGTTTACTGCCTTTGATCTTTTTAATTCGTTGACATCAACGTTTTGTTTAATCGATGTAGTCGGTCGACGTTGTTGATGGCTTCACCATCAACATCTCAAATCGGGGTGCTATCGCGCTTGTCACGGTCTTTGATGAGTCCGCCTCGCTCGTATCACATGAATCCTTGGGATTGGGGCATTGCACATGCGATGGCTGCGTAACCATCTCCTCCACCGACTTCACAAGTAGCCCAGCGCAGGTCCGCAGCAGAGCAGTTCATAGACGGAAAAGCGGTTGGTAGTGGTACGGATAGTAGTTCGCCTGGTATTTATGAGGATAGCTCGGACGATCTATCAGGGGAGGAAACTTCAATTATCCATTTGGTTTTTTATCAATTTAACAATGCGTGTTGATTTTTTATATCTTCAGTACAATCGTTTATCTATTGTGTTTAGATCATTCACCACGTCTTTCATAGTATGCTACACAACATGAATGTGTTTCTGTGCTTCGTACCATACGCAATCGTTGGTATCAAACAATTTTTATTGAAGTATTACAAATTCTCAATTAAAGGTGGTTCCCACACCACGGGTATCACCTAGGTATTATATGGATATTGTCCCGGTATTATATAGATATCATCTATGTATTGTAAGGGTATGGCCTTCTATTAATCCTTTTAATTTTCCTATTATCGAGAGAGTTCCATTCTCAATGAAATAAATACAAATACGACCAATGAGTAATTCAAACCTATTTTGTTATCCTAATCTAAATTCCAAACCCATAAGTGCCCCTTTCATTTTGAACAAAAATTGTTGCTCTAAGCCCATCAAGTTGTCAACAATTCAGACTTCAATATGTCCAAATATTGTAGAGTTTTACATGATTTTTTTCATATGTTAAGATAGACTATATATAACCTACGGCCATAGGCGTTGCTTTCAAATTTTGTAAAAAAATTGTGAAAAAAAAAACAAAAAAATTCAGCGCTCACCGCTCGCCGCTCGCCGCTCACAGCTCACAAGATAGCAATCCTGTTGTCTGTTCGATTCTCATAGTAAATAATATCAAACTCATAAAAAATCAAAACGTGAATTCAAAGTAATAGAATCTTAAAATCGTAGCTTTAAAACTCTCTTAAGTGTGCTTCACCTAATAATTGGTGTAGGAAGAACTTATATACATCGATGGTAATGAATTTACTCCTTGTGTAATGCAGAAATTGAAATCGAGTCAAGTGAAAGCCAGCTGATCCACTAAAACCATGAAAGAAAACTAAACACTATAATCTTGTTTCTAACACTAAACACTATAATCGTTCACTTCCGTCCAATCCAAGTTTGTGTATTATTGAGAAAATGCCAATTTAGAAGTTTTAATTGAGATCATACGAATGAAATTGGAAATAATCACTTTTTTTTTGCTACCTGTTCGTTGCCCCAGAATATGCAAAATTGTAGTGTTAATGGCCTAGAAAAATTGTGTAGGAAATTTACGAATACAGAAATACTACACACGCGTAATATCTTGAACTTGTTCTAGAAAGATTAAATTGGCTTCTTGAAACTCCAGGTATCAATAATGAAGGTGAATGAATTGTGGTGCATCCATCTGTAATACCCGAAAGTCTCACCCAAATATCACGAAGGGTATCCCGAAGGTATCTCGGGAGCACCACACGGCCACAGGGTTTCGATCCTCACGGCTTTAGGTGCCCCCGAAAGTACCACACGAAATCGTGGCGCGAGCCTTTTCTCTTCCCTTTTTGTTGCTATCCAGGTTTTCTGTGTGTATTTCCAGGCGTTGTTGTTTTGTGAGTTTTGTGCGTTTATGCGTTGGTTCGTCGTTGCGACTTTGCGGTTTGTGTTGGTTTCGTTATCTACAGGGTTTGTTAAGTTTGTGTATACTGTAGCGCTGCGTTTAGGCTTTCATGCGCAGTTTACTGGAGGTTAGGGTTTCCTACGGATGGGGTTTGTAGGACGTGCAATTTTTTGTTGTGTGAGTTCGTGTACACTGTAGCGCTAGAGTTTGGGGCTGTTTCTGTGAGATTGTGTGAGATTGTGTGAGTTTCTATGACTTTGTGAGAGTTTGTGAGTTTGTGTGAGTTTGTGTGAGTTTATGTGAGTGTGTGTGAGTTTATGTGAGTGTGTGTGAGTTTCTGTGAGTTTCTGTGACTGTGTGTGAGTTTTTGCGAGTTTCTGTGAGCACGTAGAGTCTGAAACGGCTGTGCGCGGAGGATTGACGTGAACAAGGAACAAGACTTGCAGCTTTTTCAGTCGGATTTCTCAGTTTTAAAGGTAAGTGCACTCATTCAGTCTTGCATTTCTTTTGATATTTGTGTAGTTTTGCTTTAGATATGATGTATTGAAACATTATGATAGCATTGCTTTTGATGTATGTGTAAGAAGGTAGATGAGATTGTGTATTCAATCTGCTGGTTTGAATGTGGTGGTTTGAATGTGGTGGTTTGAATGTGGTGGTTTGTGGTGGTTTGTGGTTATTTGTCATGGTTTGTGCTAGTTTAGATGTGCACATTGAATTCAATGTCGTGGTTTCAATTGCTAAATTCAATGTGCTGAATTCAATGTGTTAATTTCAATGTGCTCATTTCAAAGTGCTGATTTCATTGTGAATGATTTCAATGTGTTGGTTTCCATGTGCTACTTTGTTTGATTTTATGTGTGGGTTTGTTATTGTTGTTGCAGGACATCTAGTTCCGGCAGAATTTGTCTGGGATTAAGGTTCATAATCAATGGCTGAAAGGTAAAATCCATGCTCTCACCCAGGAGCCCTAAACCCTACGCCTTCAATATCATATAACAAAAGACGAATCCATACAAACTGCAATAAATAAGCTCTTCAATGAACACAGTTTAGCTCGAGTCGAGCTAAAGTGGGACATCGATATTGCACTATTGTCCACACTTTAGCTCGAGTCGAGCTAAAGTGGGCCTCCACTGTGCACTATTGTCCACACTTTAGCTCGAGTCAAGCTAAAGTAGGCCTCCACTGTGCACATTTGGCCACACTGTAGCTCGAGTCGAGCTAAAGTGTGCTCTCCAGTATGCTCTTTTGGCTGCACTTTAACTTGACTCGAGGTAAAGTGTGACCAATGAAGCACACTGGAGGTGGCACTTTAGCTCAACTCGAGCTAAAGTGTGGACAATAGTACACAGTGGAGGCCCACTTAAGCTCGAGTCGAGGTAAAATGTACGACTAAATACGTCTTTGGTTGCGCTAAAGCCGGCTCCAGGAAAAGTAATCATAATAGCTACTCTAAAACTCTTGGTCTCAAAAAATGTCATGGCCTTCTAGTAAAGCCAACACACTTTTCCTCGAATCAAGCTAAAGTGTAAGACAATGAACTTAAACAACAACTCAAACACAACAACATTCGGACTTTAAACATTCTAGAAGTAAAGTATACCAATGATATCTATGATTTAACTCATGTCAACTTCTCGTTCACCTTTCACAAGTGTGCAAGAGCTTCAGTCCCGCTCCAACTACTTGAGAACCTCGAAGAGTGAGGTTCGTGAGTGATTGAAGCGGAACTGAAGCTCTTCCACAGTTTTGAGAGTTAAACGAGAAGTAGCCATGATTTTCCAAAAAATGTATAGAAAAGTCGTTTGAATGAATAATGTAAGTGTCAGAACTATTCAGCTATGCATTCTATGTATAAGCACTTTAGCTCGAGTCAAGCTAAAGATGAAGCTAAAGCTTGATTACAACATTGTTACAGTCGTGTAATTGCAGTCTAGTTTCTCAACTCACGTCTACTTTTCGTTCACCTCTCATAAATCATGCATGAGCTTCAGTCCCGCTCCAACCACTTTCAAACTTTTAAGAGTGAGGTTCGTGAATGATTGGATCGGTTCGTAAGCTTTTCCACGGTTTTGGGAGTTGAACGAGAAGTAGGCATGAGTTGATTGAAAGGGTCTAAGAGAATGTCCTAATTGACTAAATTTTGTTGCAGAGTATTATTCACATACTTGCATAACGTTACACTTTAGCTCGAGTCGAGCTAATGTATGACCTCGCCGTCCTAATCGGATGATCATTTAAGCAATCTAATATCTGTGCTATGTTTCGTGTTTGTGCAGATCTGAGCGGGACATGATGGTGTCTCAGCTGCAGCACTTCTTCCAGCCAAAGCCTGTCGACGTTGACGATGACGATGGAGACGACAACAACCACTTGGATTGCTGGGAGCTCAAGGACCCATCAATGACACTCAAGTGGACGCTTCTGTGGGCCACCTATACAAATCATTTAGTGTTTGGTCAGACCTTCGCTGGTGCTATCGTCGATCCCCAGCACATCGACTTCAAGACCAAAATTACTGATGTAGTCCACGAAGATAACAATCACGTTAAGTTGTCGTGTGAGACGACCATTGAGTCCTTAGATCCGTATTTTTTACTATTGTAGTGGACAATAGTTCATCTCCCTTCTGTATCGAGGATTTAGTCAATTTGCTTAAGTCGTCCAAATTTGAGGAAATAGTGACTCAGGTCGAGCATGAGATCTCTCTTAAGAAATGGGAGACTAGTAGCTGACAGCCGCTGAAAGCAAAGGCTGTAGCTAATAAACTGCGCGTCATTCTATCTAGAAAGAGTACCTTTGCCGCTCTAGATAAGGCCAAAAATATCGCGGCAAGACGCCCGATAGAAATTTCAATGGTTTCGGGTGCCGTGACCGGCAGCCAGGACATGAGTCAAGCCTCGATACCAGTTAGAACACGAGATGCAAGAACAATCCGAAGCACCCTACGCTACACGCTGTCTGCTTCCACCGTGAAGAAGCGGTCAGCTGCCAAGAAGCCGGAGACCTCTTCAAGAAAGAAGTCGAAGCTCGTATCAGAGGAAGAGTTAGCCAATTTGATGGCCTCTGCACTCTCGGAGCTCCCTAAGGCGCTCGAATATGGAGAGACAATCGACTACAACAACGTCCAACAGATTTACCAAAAATTCTGGACGGAGTGTCAGAGCTGCTTCTTCAATGGAGACAGAGAGATGAAGATCGAGCTTGACGTGATGAGGTTGCATAATGCACCTCCGGAGTGGATGATCCGTGCCTTCGAACCTCGGGGTATGGAGGAGTTGAAACATTACTACCTCCAAATGCCAGACAAGACGCAGAAGCAGACTCTCTGCGTCATGCCGAAGCTGGACACTATGCCGACGACTATTGAGGAGCTCAGCGACTGCGACTACTACATCATCAACGACCAACATAGCGTTGCTGCCTCAAAGGAGATGATAAACGGCAACGTCCTAGAGGTTATGAGAAGGCACTTTCGAACATGGCAATGTTACATTGTCTGGACGCAAGATCCGGAGAAGCTGAGGAAGATTTCCGCGTATTATAATCGCGTGAATCACTTGGTCCAGTTCAAGCCGACGTGGGCAACCAATATCCTTGGCTCTCGTGCTTTGTGGATCCAAGCTGGGAGACCAATGCCCAAGCACTCCGCCACGGGCATTCGAGGGTCTCACAAGTCAGGTCGGAGAACTGCAGTTGAAATGGCCAATGACAAGAGGTTTGAGGTAATATATCTTAACCAAGGTCATGCACTTTAGCTCGAGTCGAGCTAAAGTGCAAATTTGCTCTATATCCTGTATAGTCCTATGTATAGATAAAAAATCGCTTTCATTGTCTGCTCTTGGGTTGCAAGTTAGCTCGACTCAAGCTAACTTGCAGTGTTTGGACCGTACTGGACATGTTTATATTCCTTCTTTAATTGTAAACTCACACGACCTTTTTTATGTTCTGCTCAGCCATTTCTTAACGCGGTTCGTGAGCGCTTTGCAATAATCGACGTTGCAAAGAGCCAGGAAGCGCTCAAGAAAGCCGGGAAGGCGAAAGAGCTCTCAATTACGAACAAGGTGAAGATCATCACCGCGACAGATGAGACCTTCAAGCTCTGGTCGGACGTCATCTCTTCCGCGGCGCATGGCGACCTCATCAACGTCGATTCAACTTTGACGCCCTTGGCAAAGTTCAAGGACGCGAAGTCTTGGGTACCTGAGAAGGATGGGGTCATGACGCACGAGTTCTTCAAGTTTCTCGGCAACATGACCGAAGCCGATCACGCGAAAATGTGCAAGCACATTCTTAATTGGTCAGGGCCATCTCGAAAAATGCCCTACCCTAAGGTTGTTATAAAGCAGCTAAATTCTGTGCTGGAGGATTGCTACACCGCCCGGGACTGGGTGGATCGGAGGAAGAGGAAGGAGGTCGCTCGGATGGAGCTTTAGTTGATCAGGCCGGAGCTGGCCTTTTTCAACAGCACTGGAGCGTACAGACGTTCCAACTGGCCGACGTTCAAGAAGAACTACAACGTCAGCAAGGCCTCAAAGCGTGCCCTCTTGGATTGGGGACCACCGGATTCATACTACAAGGATTCGAGGCAGACGCAGTTTCGCAACTGCAAATGTAAAGATCTCTCTCCGTACGCTAAAGAGTTCTTCAGTCTTCATCGATGTGCAGTTGCGGTTTGTTCCACCTCAGGGAGCCTTGCACTTCCGTTCTTACAAGGCGGCAACAAATTTGCTCGGGACGTGGCCTTTGGATTCGTGGCGCAACCTCGGCTGCAACGTGAAGCTCGGCATCATCGACTTTCGGAACATCCCTGGGTTCTCTGGGAAGGCAACGTCGTTGTTGAAGAGGACCTTTTTCGACGAGTTCATGACGATGTTCGCATCGAAAGGGCAGCCTCCCCTCACCGATCTTCCTGCCTGGCTCTTCATTTGCGGCGACGAGCAGTGACACCTTCAAGTGACAGGTTTGCTGAGGGCGTGTCGTTGTGCCATGCATACGATGTGCTGTAGTAAAAGTATCTTCCCTTCGAGAACGAGCGCCTAGGAGGATACGCGCCAAAGATCAACAATGCTCTCGACCCGGTTCGGCTCCTCTTTCTCTTCAAGAAGGAGCTTAGGCAGATCCCGGCCGTAAAGAAGACCTACGCAGCTCCAGAGCATGTGTTGTACACGAAGCTGCACAAGTACAACGAGTTGGCGTACTCCATGAATTTGAACGAGCTCAGGATGGAGTTCTTCATCAAGGTCCTGGAGCTGTTCTGCAAGAGAGGGGATGCAGTTGTCCAGCTGTTTGGCGGGACGAAATTACTCATTGCGAGTGTGGTAAGTTTTCATGTAGTTTAGCTCGAGTCGAGCTAAACTGTTGATACCCTTTCTGACTCGTGCATAGTTTCAATGAGGTCATGCCTATACTGTTGCGTGACACTTTAGCTCGAGTCGAGCTAAAGTGTCGGCTTTAAATTGTATGATTTTCTAGAAGTCATCAACTGCGTCGTAACCTTTCAAGTTGTAATAGCTGAGTTTATGTACCAGCAATTGTTTGTATTCAGTTTAGCTCGACTCGACCTAAATAGAATCTTGTTCAATCCATTGGTGTGCAGATGTTGGACCTGGAGGCATTCTGCATTTCCCACGACACCAATGAGTAGGACCTCAATGACACCACGGAGGTCGCGTTGACGTTGGATCGGGCCGATTTTGCTGTTTTTGCGTATCACGTCAATGCGGAGATCTTCCTCGAGCTTGGAGAGGCCGTTGGCAAGGGGAAGGGGAAAGCAATTGTTGACCTCGGCGATGAGGAGGAAGATGCGGAACCGAGCACTGTGGTTGCGTGCCCGATCTCGAGCACCGTCACTCCGGATAATGAGTCCCATGACGACTTCGTTGACACTACTCCGCCTGAGTTTCAGAGTGCCTCTCAATTGGAAGCAAGAGACAAGATCGCTTCCTCGCAACAACGGCTCGACTTCCCAGAGTTAGATTCGTTGGATATTTCCGACAGGCCTCACTCAGCTCCCACCTTGGGCGAGTCAGCCGCTCGGCCCGCTGCCAAGAAGAGGAAAGTCGCCGGCACGAGCGGCCGCTTTCCGTTGGCTACGGCGAGCAGTGCACAGGACGACAGCAGTTTGATCTCCCTCGAGAAGAAGCTCGAGGAAGAAGCCACCCGGATGAGGTTGATAGAGCAGCGGTTGGCAGAGCGTGACGAGGAGCTCGGGGATCTGCAGCGGAGGCGTGACGACGAAATGAAGAGGGACCAAGATCAGAGGCATGCCCAGATGATGCTCATGATGCAGAGATTCATGTCAGCTAATTTGCCTGCTGCCGCCACGACACCACCCGTAGTTAATGCTGCAATCCCCCAACCTCCCCCCTCACCGGACGGCGGATCTGGGAGTCTATCTCGCGATTTGCAGCTACCATCTTCGTCGGGTACCTCCCCCATCTCCAGTGGGGGTCAATTGCTTCCTGTTCTCCCATCCCCGTCGACCCGCCCCTCTTTCCCTCCAAAGTCGCCTGATCGGGACGTATCTATCGCAGATGTCCTCAACTCATCGTCAGGTTAGTGTACGTAGTTGCGAGTGTATATATGCAGAACATTTTGTAAATGTCCAATTTTGTACTACAGTATTTTTTGTTAATATTACAGTGCACGGCGAGCACTTCAGCTCGACTCGAGCTAAACTGCTTGACATCTAACCACTGTGACTTGTATCAGTGTCCTTTGTGCGCATCCGTTGATAGGGTGAAGTTGTTGAATTTTTTCTGATCTAAGTTTCGGTGATGACGCGATTGCTCAACCAGTCATAGATGAGGTCGTCCAAATTGCAGTCCCAGTCATAGATGAGGTCGTCCAAGTTTCAGCCGTACTCGTAGACGAGATCAATCATGATTCTATTGTCCCGCAGCCACCTCTTCTTGTCCCAGAACCGTGCCCCCAAGTGGATGTCGGGCACTCCGGGCCCCTTGACAGCATGTAAGGTTCGTTGGGATCGATGGGTGCCCAAGACGAAATGTTGCAGGACGATGAAGTTCTCGAGGTATTCTTCTAACACTTTTCAAACTCCACTCTTTCCCCATCACTCCTCCCCTCATTTACCTCTTTCGTTCTACATATTGTTGATTCGTTGTTCTTAATGAATCTGTAGTAATATTGATCGTTCTCCTGGCGTTTCCGAACCAGGTCGGCGAGGCATCAATAAGTAATGCCAGTAATCTAGAAGAAATACCTAGAGTCCTATCAGATTTCAAGGGCAGGTGGTTGAATATTGTGCTGGACCTCAATGGGATTCTATGCACGTGTGAGCCTTCATGGCAGGCCAGAGGATCCAGGAACTCTATCCCGTCCATTCACTCGGCTTCGCTGCCGGCCGAAGTAGGCCCTAAACTAGTTCGAGTGCGCCCTGGTTGTGCTGAATTCCTTACAAAGTTGTCTAAGATTGCCACCATCACGATCTGGAGTTCGATGATGGAATCTACAACACGTCAGATATGTAAATATCTTTTTCAGCATAGGTCTTTGTACCCTCTCAGGATCTTTGGTTTGGAGAGTTGCGAGAGGGTTCCCGAGCGTAGAGTCGATAGCACAACAATCTATATGAAGGAAGCTGGCACTCAGAAGGACATCTTCTTGAAGACCTTATCGAACCATCTCTTCAATAGATTGGGTCGTGAGTATACTCCGGCAAATACGCTTGTCATTGACGACAGCCCGATTAAGCACATGCTCAATCTGCCGGAGAACGTCCTTCTTCTTCCATCATGGTCGCACAAACATGATGGCACGAGAGACGATTCTGTATTGTTGGAGGAATTGCTGCCATATCTCACTGACCTTCATCAGTTTTTGGGTGGCCTAGCACAGTACCGGGCCGAACATCCCTCTGGCCGGGAGATGTTCTATAATGATCAGAAGACGTGTGGTCAGTCTGCGAGTATCTGGAACGCAATCCAAGCGTCCCAGAATCTCCGCTCTTAATGTCGTTGGGAATGCTTAGATGTCTGTTACACTTTAGGTCGGATAGAGCTAAACTGTATCGATTGACTGCAGCTCGATTTTGTAAATTTTGTTGGACCATTTTTTGTGTATATTTTTTTTGGTAAATGAAACAGAGATGTTTCACCACTTTGTTTGTTGTGGAGATTGGATACCTACTGCTGATGGAATGTCGTGCTATTTTGAATGATTGGAATTTTCATCTATTATTCTAAAGTATGTGAGTGTCACTGTGGTTGAAATTTCTACAGGACTGTGACTATCGAGCGTCCGTGGATTCCTTGCTGGGCCCAGAGGAGTTCGCCCTTTCTCTTCGGAGTAAAGGGCTTTTGCTGCACTCTGCTGCAACCGCACACTCAACCATGGATTATTCGACCATGGCAGTGGACGACGGAGTTGTTGAAAGCCCTATTGCATGGGAGCCAATTCATGAAAGGAACAACTCACCTTCGCCGTAGTGGCCTCGTTCCAGGGTTGCCGCGTCTAAATCCGGATAATTGTACTCCGGCAAAGCGTAATCTCTATGACGGTTTAAGGGATGCTACTTCCCAATGCTCGCTTGCGGTGTGTGTTATGATGACCTCCAATTTATTGCACTGTTGAGATGTTTTGGCCTAGACAATTTTGGTTTGTTGTTGAACTACATTGCACTAATGTAGTTTTGGTTCATTTGAGCTTGTTTTTTTTCGTTGGAGGTTAAATGTGCTCTGTGGATCTTTCCTTCTGCATTTGAGCTCCATTTGACCTAATGTGCACTAGGATGGATCTTAATGATACAATTTTCATGTGTGCTGTGTAGGAGTATTCAACCTAAAGTGTATTTCTTTGGATTGTGTGTGGCGCCTATTGTGCAGGAACCATCTGGTAAATGTCTCCGTCACCGTACTCTCTCAGGAAATGCTGCTAGAGGCAAATGCTCTCCTTCCCCCACCCGCCAGCACTCACTACCCAAATCAAACAGTGACGAAGTGCGTAGGCGGGGTTTGCAGCGTCTTCTAGAGAGTCCATTAATGCAAGAGAATGGCGCAACATGGACAAGGCAGCGTCAGAGGGCTTTTTTGAAGACGCGTATAGAGGCTTATGGTGGAACTCCGTAGACCATTTGATTAGTGATAGGACGATTGTGTTTTGCCTCGGGGTAAATGAGTGTTGTTTGTGACTTTTTTCATGAAGTTTTGAATAAAGCTTGGAATAATGGTATATGCTTCTTTTACTGTTACCATTTTTTTGGACATTCGGCTAATTTGGTCCATCCATGTCATGATATATAGTATTCTTGGTGCATTGTTGATATGCTTTGCACCTACAATTGTCTATATATATTGATACTTCAAAGATCATATATCTTCAAAATCATGGAAATCTCCCAATATCACGATTATGGTGTTCTACGGACGCTCTCTCCCCAACAGTCGAACTCTGTGACAACGGCACCTCACCGAGATTGTTGCGTGACGATTGGAAAAAGGTCTCCAGAGTAACCCTGTTTTTTGCCGCAGCTCTAACATGTTCCTCAGTAGCCACATGTGTTTTGGCTTCTCTACTGCCTCGTTCAGAAGCCGTCTCTCAATCCGGTAATACTCTCTCGCCTAGTGAGCGCCGGAGTTCACCACCTCCACGTCTGGAGCGAAGGCGAACACCTCTTTCGTTGGATGTGGTGATGACACAACGTCCAAGTGTATCAGTGATTGATCCGCATCCGCTGCTGCAGCAAGCCGGTGAAGATATGTTTCACTTGATGGCGCACCCCCACCCTTCTGACCTCCACAAACGACATTGTCGAAAATGCCCAACTCTGGAACGTCACAGTCCTCTCCCCGCTCCATCGTGAACAACAACAAAGCAGGTGTGAGAAACTCTTGAAGCTGGTGTGGGAGACACAATCCAAAATTTGCGCCCATGCGAGGACGCACAAGTACTTCCACAGAGACAGCCACACAACAACAGTCTATATAGACCAAGGTCCACCACAGAGAAGAAAACAATAGATGAGACGGGCATCAAAGAATGATTTGCAAGTATATTCATTGCCCACGCCCCACCTGTGGAAATGGGAAGTACAAGTCGCCGCCATCACCATGACGCCAGCAGACTCCAAGGTCGATTCTCCAATAACCCCAAATCTTAGCAACAACACCTGAAGCAACACAATCCTCTCTCTTACGAAGGAGATTTGGCGCACCATAGTAATGGAAAAAGGAAGATCCACAGTTAGGCGGGGGGAGATATACAAAAAATTCAATGTGGCGATGTGCCCCAGACGAGCTCACTCGCGGCCAGCGATTTGTGCCATTACAGTGGTGCAGAGGTAGGCGAATGCTGTGTGCAGGCTCCTGCAACTAGGCGACAGAGGCCACGAGGTCCAAGCGTGGAAAACAACAGACACTGTGCATAGTCTGTCCTTTGGAGCGCGCTGAGGCGACAACTTGCGCATCTAAACCGCACCAACTCCTGGATTCTTGGCCCAAGTCTTGTGTGGGAAGCCCTCCCACCGGTTTCCGGAAGTTAACCGTAAAAAAACGGTTAAAATCAAAAAATTAGTGGTAAAAGATGAGTAAAAGTAAGTAATGTAGTACGGAATTAGAAATTAGAAGATAAGAAAATGGTCGGACCGGTTAAGTCCTTAAAAGCTCTATCAAAGTGCGTAATCCGGACGGCTGGTCACGGCCGGATCCGGTCATGAGCTGAGCTACCCGGAAGAACCTAGAACCGGGAGAAAGAATCAGTAAATACCCGATACAAAAACCGTCATAATGGGGATGGTGACATCAGAGCCGTTAAAATAAACTGAGATAGTGACGTCACTACCGTTGGAGAATCCCGTACCTTAGGGCCGTTGTTAAAAGAGCAACCGACGGAACTTCCAAAATCAGTTATCTTCCTCTTCCTCTTCTTACCTTCCCCCCGCATTTTTTCGATTCCTTTTTCTCCTGCTTCCTTCTGCTGGTTTCTAAAACCGGTTGCTTGTCAAGCATCCGGCAGTAGTGGAGAGTCCTTGTGAGGTCAGTGCGTGCAGGTTCGACGGGAAGAGCACCATGGCCGGTGAACGGGCAGGGAAACAGGAGAAGGTGAAGAGCATTGCCACCGGAGGACCACCCATCGTGAGGGTGATACCGGAGTACCCCACGGCGGACCGTGATCTTCATACGTTGTTCCACTTCTTGGACATCATGGGGTGCTCCGGTCTGATAGCCGCAGCATGGGAACGAAAGACGAGAAGGTCGTGACGGAGCTGATCGGAGCTCCGGATAACCAGTACGACGGGAGTATACTAGCGCACCCGGAGAAGTGGACGCGGGCAGACTGAAAGCGGACGTATGTTTTTGCCGATGGGGTCATCAAGGTAGCGGAGCGGAAGGACGAGCTCACTGATAAAGAGTTCCGAGGGCCAGCTGATCCAAAAGAAGGGTATTCCATCGACGACCTGGCTGACCCAAAAGCCCGGATTGTAATAGGGTTTCTAAACCCTATTTTTCACCCGGAGAAACCCAAGCGCTAGGTACTGAAGTGGGCGGCGACGCTCTTGGGAGCCATGCGTGAGAAGATCATAGTCGATTGGGGCTCTCTCATGCAAGACTTGGTGGAGCGACTGGTCAAGAATCTTCACCGGAACCGGAAGGCAGGGTCCCCGCTGCCGGCGTACCTGACTCACCTCTACCACCGGCACGAGTTACTAAAACCGGAGGAGCATGACGAGTACGAGGCCTTGCTCACCATTCAAAGGTACGGAGGGGTTGAGGCTGATGATAAGGAGGAGGAGGATGAAGACACGGAGACCGCTCCGGCGCAAACACCCCAGTCGCGGAAGAGGAGTCGTTCGGTCCAACCGGAATCCCCACCGGCGCGTTCCCCATCCGCCCGTCTGGACCACGCTCTGGAAGCTGAAGATGATGCTGGGGCGGGACCTTCGAAGCGGCCAGGGCGATGTCCAACTCCGGATCTGCCAACACTCACCGGAAGTAACAAGGATGACATCATGGAGCTACTCCAACATGTTGCATGGAGAGCCACCCGGATCAACCAACACCTGAATGACAGCACCGCCCTAATATACGCCGTTATGGGGGAGCTCCGGATTGAGAATTCGGAGGAGATCCTACCTCGATTGAATATCCTTGGGGAGAGCGATTTCCGACTGGAGCAGATGGAAGCACAGCATCGAACTCTTCTTCAAGCCCGGTCAAAAATGCAACAGGAACTGTCAAAGGCGGACGCAGCTTTGGAGGAGGCCCAAGTACTCCGGAAGGTAGCGGAAGACAAGGCGGTTGCCTCAGCTCAAGCCCTGGGTGAAGTCCGAGCAGCTCTAAGTTTTCCGGTTGACACTGTCAACCGGAGCCTTCTCTTCACCAAGTATATGGAGAAGGAAGGTGAGGTGAACCGGGGCCAGATCATCCGTTTTCTTCTCGATCACGGCCAGAAGATGGAGAAGGCATGGGGACAGATGCAACTACTGGCGAACAACGCAGCCAGTTCTGTCATTCCGGAGAAGCCGGTGGCGGCCAACTCCACCATCGACCTTACATCTTCCCCGGAGGTGACCGAACCATCACAGCAGGCACCGGAACCCTCCGGGAAGGGTAAGGAACCTATGGAGGAGCCGGTGGCAACCCCGGAAATGAATCCTCCCGGACCACAAGGCAGGGCCCCTCCCAACAGTCCAGTGATGTCCAGAAAGACCCCTCTTCCTTCAGCACTGTTCCAGGAGCAGTCTCCCGGCTTCCGGATTCCTCTCTCTCCATCGACCTCCGGTCGCCATAAGACTACTTTCCCCTGTCCCAAGGCTATCCGGATGTTGCCGCCAGCCCCAAGACAGCGGAAGGGACTACCACCGGTACATCAGACAAGGGCACGCAGGCGGCGGCTTCCACCGAACGACCGGAGCCGGAAGCACCAGCTTCCGGAAGTGGAGCCGTACCGGATCCAACTCCGGACAAGGTAGGTGGCAGAAAACAGACCGTGGGAGCATCTCCGATGCGACGGAGTAGACGGAACAAAAGGACTCCGTAGTTAGTTTTATTAGAAGGTTAGTTAGTTCCGGGCATCAGACTTGTCGCAGCGATTAACGATGGGGCTCCAAATTGCACCCGGCTACCGAGCTGTCTGTCAAAACCGGAAACTTAGAATTATGGCCGGCGGAAAAATCGGATCTGAGATCCACAATTTCGGATCTCAGGTTTGAAATCCCGGACCTTTTGGGATAAGATTAGATTTTCCGAATTTTTCGCAGATAAGGTAGTGTGAAGATCAGGTTAATTTCCTAGTACTTAGTATAATGAGTTTTCTCAACTCAGGATCTTGTTTTCCTTATGTTTGAATATATTCCGGAGCTATCAGTAGATTTGCTACCTAGTTTTGTGCGACATATGGTGTTCTCTTGTAAGGAGCAAGGTCCGTTGTTGTAGTACGTCTTACGCAGATTTCTGTGAAGAGAAGGATGTTTTGATGAACTAAGGAGTGAGCCGGTTTAGATTTCCAGTAGGGGAGTGTCCGGAATAACTGGAGGAGATTGCAGAGGCGTTCCTGGTAGTCTCCAAAGTCTGGAAGAACCAGGAGGGGAAGAGATATATTGCAGAGGTGTTCCTGGTAGTCTCTAGGGCACAGAATATATCGTGTGAATCCGGATTCCGGTCCCCAAAACCGGAGTTTACCCCCACGATAGGAAAAACCTGCTATGTGAGTCTAGAAGGAGTCCTTCCAAGTAAAACAATATCACTATCTTCAGAGTGCTACGAGAGTGCTACCGGAACGTCGTTGTAGTCCGGACTTATCTTTGTGTGACCGCATCCGGAAGGCCTTCCGGATGACGTGAGAGTTAAGTCTAGAATCAACATCATATCACCAGTTAGTAGAAAAGGAGGAGAGTGATTGTCCGGGCACTATAAAATCCGGGGCAGTGGGTGTCTAGCCACTTAAAGCCACAAGGCAGTGGGGAATCCGGCCACTTACACAAAATAGGATCAGTGGCCTTCCGGTCACTTGCTTAAACCTTCCGGAAGCCGCTCTGAAGGGAAACAGAGGTAAATCAAACTACCCACCTGGTTTTTCCGGAAACCATTTCCGAAAACAACTGTACATAACTTCCGGAAACTAGTTCCGGTACATTCTGGATAAATCTCGTAAACCGATTTACGGTTTAAGGATCCGGTTCCTTTACGGAATAGAATAACTAACCTGGGGGATCGATAGTTTTGGATAATTTGAAAGGATAAATAGATCTCTGTGGGAACGAAACCGGAGTGGTTTACTTTGGAAGTACATAGTAGCGATTGAATGCATTCCGAAGGAATACTAACTCTGCAAACTATGACATCTTGACTGTTAGGTAGCCATGAGGCTTGCATGACACTGGCGTGATGTCACATCAGGCTACATTTTATGAAAAAATCCATTTTCCACCCACAGGCCATTCGCCTTGAGCTTTTATTTTTTGCCTTTTGGCATAATTTCGCCCAAAATAAAAGGATTGCTTCCTACACATTCTCTGAACGTCACTACTACTAACTTACACAAAAGTAAACCTAGATCTAGACTAGATCAAACTCAAGAAGACCAAGATTCTAATACTCTAACTATAAAAACGAACCTCCACACCCTAGCTGCATTTTGTTGCCTCCCTCTCTATCAGGCTCCACCAGGGGAAGAAAGCCACACTACACAACAAACCACAAGACGTCACTACGCAGATCAAACCCCAAGACGTCAACAGTGTGAAGTCCAAATCCACACCTTCAAGGCTGCTATCCAAGAACTAGAACCGACTGCATCATTGCAACGCAGGCAAGCCTGTACGACCCACTACCACAACACAACGATAGAAAAATGAGGAAGCAACCAGACTCAAGCCAAAATCCCTCACTTTTCTCTCAATTCAATTTTATTGTTCTCTTATTCCATAGGTAGTAGACCACATTCACAACTCTATAGACATAGTCTCTCTACCTTACCACTTAAGTTTGTCCACAACCCCTGTTCTAACCTAATTGGCAATAGAAAGTATCACAGAGTTGCACAGATTCTGCTGAGGAGCATTCCAGGTCACCTCGAACTAAACAGGTGCACACCCAACGCAAGCAACCTAATCCACTGCACCACCAGCTCACCAAGCATACGGAAATACAACGAAAAAGAAGGCCAAAGACAACGTGGAGCAAACAACAGTTCAGAAACAATATCTCTCCCCACCAAAAACTTGCAGAAATTCTTACAACGTACCTGCAAGCTCATGTGCAGTTGACGCGAGACCTCAAGGCAGAAATTGGCTACGTGAGGCAGGGAACTTCGTGGCACATGAGCACTGGACTCACTTCCGGAGACTCCACGGGCACTTCACAAACTGCAGCCACCGACTTCCCCCCTGCAAGCACCCCGGACATGCAGACACACCGCCACAAGTTCAAGAAACCCCTCCGCGAGTACAACTGTATCCCCCCACCGAGCGCCACCTCTCCACCAAGCGCCACCCCTCCACCGAGTACCACTCCCCGCACCAAACCCAAAGACATCGACACAGAACCTGGAGTCCCTCCAAACCCTATCTGCTAAACAAAAACCAAAACCCCCCCCTCCAAACCAACGGCCGCCCTCGCATACTACAGACTCCCCGCCCCTGCATCAAAACCCGACCTCAACCCCGGAGCCCTCCTCGAAGCAGCCGCCGCACCCGCGCTCCACAGATACCTCACCACCGCAGCTACTCTCGACCTTCCTCCCAGAGTCACCTTCGAACCACCCGCCGCTTCCGCGCCCCAGAGACTCCTTGCCACCACATCAAGCTTGAATCTCACCCTCGGAACCGCCCTCCAAGGAGTCCCAATCACAACCACAGCTCCAAGTCCAGACTTCACCCCCGGAGTACTAACTACAGCTACAGGCCCACCACAAGAATTGAAGTTACCCTTGGAGTATAGATAGAGGAACCCTTCTACTGGAACAACCACATGAGCTCTGAAACACAACGCACCTCTGTGACAAAGAATAGAGCAGCCTTGGAAACCTTGATTGTCCTAGCAGTTTCTCAACCAAGTACCCCAGCCCTTCCCCCGAAGTCGATCAACCACAAGGGAGAAGACAAGCTCACACCCCTCTAAGAGAGCAGGCGACAAGCCTACCAGCCAGGGAAGGAAGAAACAACCCCGTTTGCCTGCACCAATATCCAAACCCCAACAGACCGTCCCTCGACAATGCCCCCAACTTGGGACGTCTAAACCTCTAGTGAAGAGAGTCTGACCTACGTTGAAGATAAAACCCCAACCCAAGACCAAACCATCTTCCAACACCCAGGCCCCCACAAAGGAGAATACCCCTCCCTACTTACTCTTGCTCCAAGACGAGGACACAGACTCCGACTTGGAGTAAGCCTTCCCTGCTTGGACGATCTTCAAACCCCCCCTAGCAAGCCACAAGCATCAAGAGGAGTCAGGCTTTAGTGGAGGTATTTAGGCAAACACTACTCCTTTACAAATGACGAGCAGCAGCCCTCCCTTGGCCCTTGTAACCCTTAGAGACCTCCCTGACTCTCATACACAGATCTCCCAGGAACACAAGGCAGTAGACATGGAGGTGGAGAGCACCTCAGAGAGCTCCAAGAGGATTACAGAAGTCCAGGCCAACACCCCTTCTGTTGGAGGAGTTTCAACCCCTTCAAAGAAAGCCAGAGATAACTCCCCTTCTCCCATACAAGTCTCCACCCCTAACCTCTCCTCTTTTCACTTTTGGCTCGGCTTTTCCACCATGGAGAAGCTCTCCATTGACGTAGGACAAGAACCATTATTCAGCGGAGAAAGTATCACAGACATGATCACAAGAAGAGTGCCCAAGGGAGAGGCAGAAGAAGCTTTTGGAGCTGAGGTGGCATGTCCGAGGATCCCACAACTCTTGTATCCCTCAGTACGGCGTGACAACATTGTAGGGCAACACTACAACCTGACACAGGTACCATTTGACATTCCCACCTCCCCTGTGATTGGCCTCTCTCAAGACTTCCATGTGACAATTCACTTTGAATTGCCACAACACAACATGTATCATGATGACATAAAGACACTCGCGATTGCTAGGCTTGAGCACATGAGGATTCCCCTTGGCACTAGCTTCATGGACCCCATTGCAGTCCTATGCAAAGGGGTCAAAAAGCATGGCATGGGCATATGCGTAGGGATAATTAAGCTCCACCTCCTCATACCAAAGGTGGACGCTATATCTCTACTTAGAGGCACCAGGTACTTCATATTACAATTAGACCCTTTAGGCCCAGCTTCCATGGGAAAGGTATGTAAGACCTTCCATGCGGTAGCACGGAAGAACTTATTTGTAAGGATAAAAAGCAACAACCTTAAGGAAATTGCAGCAAACACACTCTACCAGGACGTAGTGGCAAACGGATTCACCAGGAAATTGGAATTTGAAATAACATATGTGCAGAAGGTGCTAGAAGATGGACACGCCTTCATTGTTGCCCCAATCCCACAACAAGCCAAGAAATTCAAACTTCACCAAATCACTACACACCACAAGGGCTAATAACTCTAGAGGACTTTCAACCATTGATCAGGCAAAAAGGGATGCTCTCATGGTCACACTCTCACAACTTCCCATCCTTATGGTTGTCAATGAAACCTCGGCCATCATCAACAAGGTGCTTGAAGAAAAGAATGTTATATCTATATGGTTCCACAAGCAGGAAGGGGGGAAGCACAATGGCAGTGCCAATGTGCAACTCAATAACCCTATTGTCTACAGGCAATTTCTAAACAAGACATTCACAGTTGGTAGTCACCATGTAGAAATTGTTCCTCACCGTAGAAGCCTTGAAGGCGTTGCACCCCCCTCTCCCTCCTTGGTCGAAAAATGGGGTTTTAACGACATCAACAAGGCTCTAGTCAACATAGTTGCTTCAATCCAGGCCACACCCACCCCTATTGGCATCACCAGGTCGGAAATGGCAGCCATCATGGAAGCAGGCAACCAGAGACTGCGCAAGGAGCTCTCAACTCTTCGCAAAGACATCATCAAAGAAACCTGGGAGTATACCAACAATGCCACCGATGAGCTCTGCACCAAATTCACCAATGTGAAGAGTTTGATGGCCTCTACATTGCTTGCATTGCAAGATATCTCGCGGTCCAAGCTCTCTGCCCCTGGAGACCCTACAAACGTGGATTGACCACGGACCACAGACGAAGTTCCCATCACCATAGAACTTCATGGTGGAGGGGTTACACAACCTTCTTCCCATCCACCTCTCCTTCTCATGTATGACCTTCTATCATCATTAGAGTTGTCTTTGATATTATTGTAAAATCCTCATCTCAACTCCTCTCCCTAGTTTTGTCCCATAAGTTGTCTTTGTCACCTCTATGTCCTCTCGTATCCCTTGAAATCTCCCCTCTTCTAATCTACTACGATAGTCCCTCAGGTCATAGTCCACTAGGGTTACTCACTTTTGGGCAAAAATTGAGAATTCAATTAAAAATTCAAAAAAAAAAGTTTTTTACATTTTGGTTGATTGGTGATAGAAGTTAACTTGATCCTACATGTAGGCCTGATTTTTTTGCTATTTTATTCCTTCTACAAGGAATTTTTTAGGAACGCTAAACTTGAGAAGAGGGACATTGTGACGCTAAAAATTCCTAATTTTGAGTTTACAATTATTCAACAATGATCTAATTATTAAAAAATTATATATACGTGTTCAATCTTGTTTATTTCCTGTTCCAATTAACAAAAGTGTAAAAAAGATTATTTTCAATTTTTTATGGAATTTCTCGTTTTTTAGTGAATTAGTGAATAAAACCTAATAACGATTACAAAATGGTGAATTGCCCTTGGACCCTAGGATCCATTAGTAATGTCAATCATTCCACCAAGTTCAATTATGCCATTTTCCTGATTTATATATCCTTAAAATAAATAAGTAGTGTTTTTTTTTACTTTTGTGACACTGTGACACCAAAAACGGGGTACCTTAGTGGACCGTGACCCCCTCCTCAATAGCTCCACCTTACCTATTAATTGCACTCACTCCTACACTCTTATCTACTTACCTCCACAATACCTATTGTACTTTTTATACCTTGTTTCTAGAAAACTTCCTCATAGAAAACCCACGTCTACACCCCCCTCACTACTTAGTAACCTTCTCCTATCAAACCACAGTCTTCTTCTCCAGTAGTGATCCTGCTAATGATGCATGCATCAAACACACATATGCATGCAAGGTATGGGTTGGTAAACTCCCTTGCACTCTATAGCACCTTGTTTTCTTACATCATTTTTTGAATTTTATTCCTAATACATACACACTTTGCCCACACAAGTGTATATGGAACACATACCTCCTTCGGGAAATCACATACAAACCATACTCAATACAACACAAGACATACCTATTGTCTACAAATTGGAAATCTATTCTTCAAATAAACATATTGTACTCCCACAAACATACTCAAAACACACACCCCGCCCCCCAAGTAAATATACATAACACATACACACCTCACATACATATTTATCCATCCCAAAATCCCCTACCCCAAACAACACATAACCTACACCAAACACATACATGCCAACATGTTGTTATTGGGTTTATTGTAGGAAAAACACAAAAATACTGGATTACAACACCCACACCATACCCTAGTAAACATGCCATTAAAAATATTGACATAAACGTCAACATACACGCCGGCACTAACTCTTCAATAAGCGCCTTCCCAAATTTCCGAACAAAAAACGTAATCTATAAATCAAATACACTCTCACACACACACATATATAAAAAAATAACCTCACATACACTCATATATGAAAACAATAACATCAGCTCATCAAAAATTCTTTTTGACCACTACCTATATGCACTCCTACTACTACTAAGCGGAGACATAGAAAACAAACCCCGGCCCCATGCCCAACATATTTAAAAACCACCCTCCATCACATAGAAAACATGCAAAACTATACTTCATTTCTAATACCATCAAGCTTCATCCAGAATACCAACACATTTCTACCATGTTTGTCCCCCTCCTAAAAAACACTCATACACTACACACTATACAAAACAATGCATTCCCACACATTGCCCAATATATCCAACATAAGCTTGCTCATCCATCACCACACCTGCTATATGCCATTATTGTCACTCTCCACCCCTCACTCAATAAATGTAACCGCATATTAGCATCACAAAATCCTACAACAATCCAATTGACCTATAACCTACTTGATAAACTTAAAACACTATATAATCCACCAAAACGTCACATCCATATAAAACATCTATACTAGAAATTCCTTGATGAAAACCAAAACATACTCCTCCAAACAAATTCAATCCATGATAAATTGTATAGCTATATTCATAGCCAAAACCCACCCCACCTCAAGAGCAAATCCAACAAAAATTTCCATTCCTCCCCCAAGTAATCATTAGTGAAGTGCTAAGATATCTCGCCCCTATCTTAGAATACTCCCACCCACCTCCACTCCTCCAAACATCCCTTCCACAAACCATTATCTAGATACCAGCAACAACACCACATACAATCACATGTTTTCTATTTAATTGGCATTGTAAAACCATAAATACAAATGCAACCACAAAAACACCTCATATTAACTATACCTCAACTACCACTACATACATAAAAATCACAAGCAAAAACACAATCACAATAAACCCCACAAACAAAAACATACACACCTATAAACAAGAAGACTAAAACTAAAAACATAAAACCAATAATACACCTAAAATATATACATAAACCAATAAACCAAAAACAACACATTAAATCCTTACATTATAAAATCAAGCATTTGCACCTCTTCTAAAAACTACACATATATTACACCAAATACACAACAACACACACCCAAATATTGCCCAATACATACAACAACAAAATACACATCCATCAACACACATTTTATACACCCTAGTAATTACCACCCACTCAAACATAGACGAATGTAATCATCTTTTAAACCCACAAAACACAAATATAATTACATGGACTAACACACTATTACAAACCTTATCAAATTTACAAAACCCACCCGAAAGACATATTCATAATCCACATCCATATACAAAATTTCTCGAAGAAAATCAAAGTATTATAAATCATGGGAACTCAATACATAAAGAATTATACAATTTATTACATAGTCAAACCATACCTCCTTCAAGCGACACAATAAAGAAAAAATTCCCTTACCTTTCTAACAATCTAATCAACGAGTCACTAAAATGCTTTGACTCCATACTAGAATATACCCACCCACCTCCCCCTCCCTCCTACCTTCCTCCACAAAACCAATACATTAGTACAAACAATGAAAATACAAACATAATTACATGGAATGCTTCATCTCTAAACACCGCTCTCCCTAGCCTACAAGCTTTGATCACACACACAAACATGCCACCGGCAATCATAGCTTTACAAGAAACAAAAATATCTGCCACAAAATTTACAAAATACATACAAAACATATTCAAAGACTACAAACTTATTTTTAATAACACACATGCACTAACAAGATGCATCCAACAACGTAGACCATACACATCGGGTCACGGTGGCCTACTTACAGTAATACACAAAAATACGCTTTTCCGGGCAACATAAAAAAATTCCCACCCCAATGCACATATCTCCCTACCTTCAAATAATTAGAATTGCTAATCAACCACTACAATCATGGTTAATCTTTCATATGTATATGCCCTCTCACCCCAAAGATAATAGATTTATTATAGACATACAAAACACTATTACATCTCAAATAAATAATAACCCTAATCACACTTACATGTTATGTGGAGACTTCAACAGAGACATTGCTTTAATTGCAAGACAAAACGGAAATCATAACACCCCCCTCAAACCATAGACTATCAATGGCGCCACTTCACAGAAAACCTAATCTTCACCTACATAAATACTGATACACAATACTCCAGACAAGGCGGCTATAACTATGGCAATTGGAGCCTAATAGACAGTTTTTATATAAATACAAACAATAATACACAATACACTTCTACAACAAACACAGATATTATTCTCAACTCAGATCATTCACCTATACAGCTTCACATCCCAAATAACATATTAATTAGCCGTACCCCTATAATCACATACACTGACACTATACTCATAGTCAACCCCATCCCAAAAGATAACTTAGAAAAATTCAACACAAAATTCTTTGAAGAAAACTCCATACAAATTGACTCTCTTGTAAACACCCTTGAAAATAAAATCCAACTTTCTCAAACACAATGGCACGAAACATGCCACATCCTAGATACACTTATCAATAATATCTCCAATATACTTGAACAAACTTGTAAAGCCCAACCAATACCACAAATGACAAACCGAACATTACAACAAGGAGGTTATTTATCCCGCAAACTTTCTAAAACATGGAAACAACACCTAGCTACATACCATATAATACGTAAAACTATTCGAATTGTAAAAAATAACCCTCAATGGCATAACCATCCTATATGTAACAAATTTCTAACTTTAGAAAATACCCAAATTCATCCCCCCCTCACCCGGACCTACCCCATGATATATGGATAAAAGACATTGCATTAATTGCAAAAAATGCCAATATACAAGCCCATAAAGTAACTACAAAATATGCCAAAGATAATATTAAAAAATCCATCTCAGAATATAGACAATTATACAAAACTAGTCCTAAGAAAATAAATAGAAAAGTTTTTAAAAACAATGAATCTCCACCATTAGGTGGTATCATTGACCAATACAATAACATTCTAACTAGTCCTGAAGACATTGCTAATGAAATATTCAAACAACAAACAAAAAATAATAGACCCACAGTACCAACATGTAACTACTAACCACTACACCCGATCGAATGCACATGTGCAGTTCGCCTATATCCATGGCACAATCTAGATAGATTTACCTTAGACAAACGAGGAGAACGTGAAACCCCATTACATACATACTTCAATAGAGCCACATACAACACATGCCTCCGCAACCTAGGCAATAACAAAGCCCTAGGGCCAGACCAAATACCAAATTCAATACTAAAAAACATGCCTCCAAGATTTCATAAATTAATATTCCTATTCTTCTCTCACTGCTATAAACAAAAACAAATACCAGCCTTATGGAAAACAAGTGCAACAATTCTATTATACAAAAAAGGCGATCCCTCAATACTACCAAACCATAGACCAATTGCACTAGCTAACACAATATATAAACTATATACTAGTACACTTACCTCTATATTATCCTCATATGGAGAAAAATTTAAAATCTTACACGATAGTCAAGAAGGTTTCTGAGCAGAGAGAAGTACATCCAAACAAATACAAACCATAATAGCGGCACTAGAAGACGCACGATTCACAAATCAAGACATATATATCTTATACGTTGAGTTCAAAAACGCCTTTAGCTCTATAGACCACGCGCGACTATTAGCAATAATGACTGATCTTTGTTACCCAAAAGATGCAACTACACTAGTTGGAAATATCTACTCCCAATCATCTACTCACTACATTGGCGAACACTTTGGAAAAACTAAACCTATCCCCATCCATAGAGGAACTATACAAGGTGACACCCTTAGCCCATATCTATACATCATATTTTTAGAACCACTACTTAGATGGCTAGAAAGAGGCAATACTGGATACATTTTTGGTACATCACAAATCACCATAAACTCTGCCGCCTACGCCGATGACCTTGCTACTATAACCAACAAAATAAAATCAATACAAGTACAAATTGATAAAATAGATAAATACTGTAAGTCGACTGGTATGGACGTAGGCGTCCCAAAATGTGCTGCTACTGGATGCCCAAATAAATCCAATTGCATTTAAAGCCCTATTGCAAGCTTCTAACATCAATTACCGCAACCAACCAATCCCCATACTACACCAAAATGAACCATGCATACACCTAGGCACAAACCTTGTTCCTTCTCTAAAATAAAAATACCAAATCCACACCACGACCACAAAACTCATTAAACAATGTAAGGAATTGATAACATGTCCGGCCACTATGAAACAAAAAATAAAAATGGTAGACATCGTACTAAGTCCAGGTATAGCATATAGCTTCTACGCTGTACCATACTCTATGCCAGCTATCAAAAAACTCGATCAAAATATTATAGCCATACAAAAAACCATTTGTGGTATGCCAAAATGTATGTCAAATGCAATAACCCAACTCCTACATAACCTATTTGGACTTAAATCTTTCTCCCTCAAAAATGCCTATCTCCGATGTATAGGTTAACAATTACAAAATGCTCTAAATGACAAAGGCAGGCTTGGAAAAATATATAATGGGCTAACTCACTATGTTCTTGCTCAATATGGTGGTGCCGAAATTATACCTAGAATTAAAAAAACCGATTGTATAAGATCACCAATATCTCGTACATTTTTCTTATTGAAAGATGTAGCTAAAGTCCACCTTAGAAGTACACTTCCAAATTTCATCTTTGATCTAACATCATTAGAAGTACTATGGAGACAAGAAACACGAAATCATAACCACTCAATGCCCAACTCTCCCAAAAACTTCTACAAAAACTCCTTTCAAAAAAAAAAATTGAACTAAAACAAATCACCTTACCAAATGGCACACACACATCATGAACAATTAAGACTTCAAAACCTTCCACTTTGCCCCATCCAAACTAATCAAGATCACCCTAAATGTTGCCAAACAATTTTTTTGCCACCCAACATGTCCCACTAAATGCAATATTCCTTGCAACATACACCCATACTCCTACACACTCCAAGATCCATTTATCACCATCAACAACATCATTCCAAGAAATATCCCCCCACCAATACACCTTCACAACCCCTCACATCCATACCATCCCCGTCCTCCAATATACATCCTCAAAAATCCCACCATATACCCCATTAATAACATCATATACCATAAACATATACAAAACATAGATACTAATAATATACAAAATACCTATACAAAATATTCATGTCAATGGCAACACAACAATAATACATTCAACAAATGGCTTCCTCAAAGAAACCTTTTTCCACCACATGACCGTAATACCTCCACATACAGCACCGAAAAATTAAAACAATACTATAAAAAAAATCCAAAATCAATTCTACTCGGAAATCATTCAAGCCCACCACCCCCAAGAACGATTCCAAGACTCAAGATCCGTAACTTCACCCATAATTATTCCACTCCTAAACATCTATACAACGGAATGTAACCCCGAAAATGATATTCTCACATCCTTGAACACAATTAAAATAGAGAACAATTAAGCCCATCTACATGAAGCCAATGGCTGACATTTACACACTATTTCCACTACTAGACTCCAATGGTTATGGAATCAATACCACATTAAATTACAAACTCCCACAAACATTGAACCAACAACCCAATCATTTGAAACCGAATTAATTTGGCTATACCAAAGATATAAATACTGCATTCCAAAAAATAATCCCCTTAAAAGTGCACAATACATAATACCCACACCCATTCTAGACTCATTAATTTCATCCATTAACATCAAACAATCATACTTTTCCTCCCCCGTCACATGTTCCACCAAACTAAAAAAATTCTACTCACCCTTTGAAAGAGATAAAATATTTGGCTCCTTAGGAAAGACCTTTGACTACAAATGGATCGGTAATGGTATAGCTCACCCCCACAATGAAGAGGAAACACAACAAGCATTACATTGGGCCCGCCTTGCCGCCAAACATGATCCAAACCACACATCTACACTCATCATCACACCGGACAACAATATGTACCAAAACTTTAACCAACACTCAAGCCCATTTACAGACTCTCATATCATTGCACTATTTGAAGCAGACTCAATACCATACGAAGAACCTACTATTCCACCCGAGCTAAAAAAGTCCCGGATTGAACCATCTACATTACAAATAATATGTGTCCACCACCAAAATCAAACCCTTGGCACTCTAGAACAACTTGTTGAACTCACCTCCATAGCAAAAACTCTTAACATACACCGACTATACACTAAAATGGCCCCACCGACACCTATGCCAACCCCCGTAAATCGAAGCAAAAAATGGTCAAAACTAAACTACTTCAACAATACTCTAGACTACCTTGTAACACCTCCATCCCTCCCGAACTACCAAATTCATACCTCACTAAAATTTGACCCCACATATAGCTACTATACTGACGGCTCCTTCAAACCACCAGAACAAGTTAGCCTAGGAAATTGGCGTAGAGAAAAAGTTGGCTATGGTATATATAATCCTATCAAAGAAATTAAATTAGCCAAATGACTCCATGGACCACAAAATATCCTTAGAGCAGAACTTATGGCCATTCACAAAGCACTACAAATCATCACAACAAAATACAACAATGAACCAACACACATATTTACCGACTGTATCAATGCACTTTATCTACTAAACACACAAATAACACACTCTACTCTCCACAATAGCCACCCCGACAAAACCATATTTTGTAGCATTTGGTCCAAATGCTACAAAATTGAACACAAATCACAACACTTCACAGAGTTAGAGCCCATGCCAATATTGATGGGAACGAACAAGCAGATAAATTAGCAAAAGAAGGCCGCAAAAAACACATAAAAATGCCAAAGATCCATACAAACATGCCCATGCTACCCCATACTACTTCCAAAAAGAAGATTGGCCCTCTAAAGAAGATACCCCCGATAAAGGCCCGGTTAGATTCTTGGGCAAATATCTCAAAAAACAAGACCTCTATAACAACCTTGACACAATCGCAGGAAACTTCCCTATTATAGAAAAATGGACTGGCAACAATAAAATAGACAATGAACTTTCCACAAAATTCTAGAAAAATCCCATCATTTCTAACTCACAAATAACATGCCTCATCAAATTCCGTACCGGTCAATATATGGATAACGCCCAAAAACAACTCTTCTTCGGAATAGAAAGACTCCCATCTATAACATGTCCCACATGCGGTTCCACGGACCCCGACACATGGCTACATGTTCTACTTAAATGCCAAAACCACCACATACACTCCTTAATTGTCAAAAGACATAAGAAAGCGGTATGGGAAATTCGAAAACTAATTACCTCCCATAACAAATCACGATGTTTTATCCTCATGAATGCAGGCACCTTTAACAATAACCCACAAAAAAACACGGTCCCCCCTTGGCTACTTTCAGATACATGTGTAACTCAACGTTGTCATTGCAATACTAGACTCAAACCAGACATACTTTGCGTTAGAGGCCTACCATACAACGATCCACCACCCGACCACATAAACCAAGAATATACCATTCAATTCATCAAATTCACATATTGTAATGATAGATTTTCTCCAGAAACAATTGAAAACAAAATGAATAAATACCAACCCCTTATTGATGACATCACAGCCCTCGGATGGAAAGTGGATCCCCTTATTGTAATCATGGCAAGCGCTCGTGCAACCACCTTTATCCCATCTATAAAAATCCTTGAAGATACCTTTAAAATCCCCATCGAAATAATTATACACTTTCAATAATATTAATACCATTGCCATTCAACATGCTATGTCCATCCTACTATACAAACGCAAAATTGAGAACAACCAAGCCCTCTCCGACATACAAGACCCTCCATAGCATTACTCTTACTTATCTTTAAAACTTCAAAAACCTCCCACATTAAAAACCACCCCCCCTCCCAATGTTCCCCTCCTCTCTTTCCTCTCCTCTCAATTTCTCCCCTACCCCCTTTTTGCCTTAGTTACTCTTGGGATATGGTTGGTTACTGTGTATTTTAGTTACTTGTGTATTTGGTTACTTATTACATAGTGTCTACCCTCAAGAGGGGAAGTAGTTCCATACTACTAATTCCTTGTCTGGTGGGCATGGTCTTAGTGGTGGAACGAACATACACTTTATTCACGCTGGCTTCCTTCGGAAACCGGCGTTCTTCTTCTTCTTCTTCTGCATGCCCCAAGCTACAGCTATAACAAAGTTATGAGCATATTGGAGCTATGAGCATATTGGAGCTATCGCGGAGAAAGCATGACAAATGCAAGGAAGTCTTATTCTTCATTACTATCTCTATTGCTAGGCAGCTTGTATCAAACATGTTGAATCATTATTGCATCTTAATGGCTAGTAGTCATTGTATCATAGTTTTTCTCATTGCTATTTTTTCTATATTTTTATCCCAGTTCTTTTTTTTCTATTCTGCCGTGCAGGAGGTGCTATGTTGGCAACTGGCGGTAGTTCCATCAAGTGGAGACAACATATTATAGCCAAGATTTGAACTCGCAACCACTCCATTTGGAAAAACTCGGTATCTCCCACCATTACACGGTAGTTTAGGGTCATCTTGAATTGTTGATATATCAACAAAAACATCTTGATGTTGTATTTAACTATTTCTGGACTTTGCAAAGTCCAGAAATAAGGAAGAAGGATTTTAGTCTCATAAAATAGTCGCACCAAAGAATTTGAAAGGGATACCCAGTTAATTTATTTTAATCATTCAGTCGGATATCTCCGGATGGTTTCAGTGATACAATACGAATCGAATATAGTGATAAAACAAGCGTGAAATTTCGTTCGTCGTGATCGACAAAATGATAACAACTTTCAAGCTAACATGTTTATAAAACATACCATGTAATATGGTGTACTGTACATTTCTGTGGTAATATCGTGTAGAAGATGAGTACAGTGCATTTCAGAGCTTGAAGCATTGACATGTAAGGAATGCCGTTCAGCCATCCGGAGATATCGGGTCGAAAGCAAAGTACTAAAAAAATAATTGCTTGGCTGTTCAAAAACGACAATGCTACTCTGGAATGAAGTCTCTTTACAAAAGCGTCTGATACAAGACCAAATGTAGGAAAAAGCAGTGACTGGTCTCAGCAAAATTCGTGGATCTAACAACAAATTCTATCCTTGCACTACCTCTCTGAAGAGCTCTAAAGATCCTTCCAGTGAGCCGGTGCGTACATGTCCGAATCGACATCAGACCCTATGTCACACCCAGTTTGAAATGGACTGCAGCCGCCCTCCGAAGAAGATTCCTCCTTGTCTTCATACCACGGGTCGTCCTCCTCCTCTTCTTCAACGGAAGCACCTCCATTAACGGTCTCTTCCACATTGGAGTCGATCTGCTTCTCGTCCTCCGCATCACAGTCGATGCCGTTGTCCTCCTTTTCAACATACTTTCTCTCAGCGTCATCCTCCAATTCGTCCAGAACACGCCGATCGGAACAGATCGCCTTTCTGTACCCGACTTGTAAGAATAGCACTCTTCCCTTCTCCGAACCCTGAGCCTCGCTCACCATCCTTTGTGAAACTCTCCTGTCTACCGAATCAGAGACTTCCCTCTCCCTCTTTCTACTTCCGAAAGCCATCTCCTCTCTCTCCACCGTAGCTATGGACTAACAAGACTTATGGTTGAAAGACAAAACATATGGATTGTTGCAGTCCTGAACCCTCTCTTATACTATCCTCCCCGCCCACCCACTAATTACACTTCTCGAGCGTAGGTACATTGATTTAAGTCGCCATAACATCGAGACTGATGGACTTAATGGTAGATGCCAAATTCATGAACGAACAACATGGTAGGCCACGCGTCAAGCGTCCTATCGTAATGAGATGTGAGAAGTACAATCTCCACCACCAACCATCATCATCACTTCAATCATAAGAAGGAACTTGGATGACTCATATGAACTGTGTAATTGACCGCCCATTTTCATTTTAGCAGTGGCATGTCATAAATCAAAGAAGGAACCAGCCAGGAGAATGCCCAAAAGGTCTCTGTAATTATGAAACAAGTTCCATCGTCAGAGAAATTGCAGTATCGTAGTCAGTGAAGATCTTCGGATATAATACAATACTCTTCGGAACACCTAGGTAAGCTCAAAATTGGGAAATGTGGACCCCATTGTTAAGAATGGTGGATGTGAATCTCGTATCCGGAGATCTCCGGCTAGATCTCACCGACTTGAACATGGCAATACATAAACATCCGTCCGACCACAAAATTTGTCTTCCATACCCGGAGATCTCCGGTAAGCTTTCTAACAGACATGCGGGTCTGAAAATATTCCGGTGGCATAAACCAGTCAATAATAATTGTGTCACTTCTCAATGTATCCTAATTACAGTGAATGGAAGAGCACAAATCCGGTTCTCTTCACGAAAACTGGCGAGAGCTGAAAGGAGGGATGTCGAACTGGGGACCAGATAATAATCGTCTTCACAGCCGAAGATCTCCGGTGCTCCTCCGTGAGGACGTAGAGACTCTACGAGATTTTTTAGAAACATAATTTCACACAACAGAATTTTAGATATTGGGGCTGATCACCGTATCAGGGATCAGCGGCATTCGCTTTCTTTAAGTTCACAAGTGTTGCTTCCTTCATTTTACGTGGAATGGATCTCGTAAGTTGATTAACTTTGCTTGACCAAGTCGCAAACAACACAGAACTCACATGACACCATACATGCTTCTCTTGGTCCGGAACCCAAGTGGCTTCCCAATAGTCCTGGTACTTCCGCTTCAGATTCTTTTGCTTCTTATCAGGCTCCCAATACTTAATGAGGAATTTTCCGTGGTTGACATTACCCTCATCTCTGACGACGTCTGAAATTCCTCTACCCTACAAGACATGATAGATGTCTGGATCACTAGATCTAACTAAAATCCAGGACCCGAGACGAATATCACGCCAAGGATTGTATGTGGACTTTGGGGCTTTATTGGCGGGTCCACAGTAAGGCTCGAGACCCTCATCTTCGGAAGTGACATCCAATGGTTGTGGAAGCGATCCTAGCAGATTTTCACCTCCCTCATGAGGGCCTCTCCAATCATGGGCAGGCCAGAATCCCTCTTCGAGCTCGGAGGGCGTCTGTGGAAGTGGCTTGTCAAGCTCGTCGTTGACGTCCTTCTACTACTGCAGGTTTGGGCGGATGGAGTCTGCGTACCCTGCGCACTTTGACATTCCGGACGCCCAGTAGTCCACGTACTTTCGAAGTCCCGTCTTTATGAAGTTTTTGTTCTCTGTCGCTTTTTTGGCCTTGTCTCTGGCAACATCTTGGTTTCCGACCGGGTTTTGCTCCTCATTACCCCATATGGGCTTGAAAGGGACGGGCTTCGGAGAGCCTATTGGAAGCATGGGACGTCCGCTGTCATCTACCTTCCAGAGTTTTATCGGCTCTCTGTTCATCAGTAACCACTCTGCGTCAACGACAGATTTCTTGAACTTCATGACCGGAACACCATCATTGTCAACGTAGAACTTGAAAAGATGCATACCACTTAGTTCCACGATACGTGCCGCCCCACTGCATAAGTAGCCATCGACGTAAGATTTAAAGTTGGCCACCTCTTGGATAACTTCCGGCATGAAGGCTAGTTTGTGTGACCTCATGAATGCCTTCATCAGATCCGATAGAATATATGTACTGCTTTTCTTGAGTTCTTTCGATAAATGACTAAAGTAAGCATCAATATCTTCATGCGTATGTCCGACCACCAGGAAGCCAACTTGTATCTCCTTGAAAACACATCGAGCTGTTAGCAGTGATAAGAATGCCATCAAGTACTGGTTCTTGTTGTCCTTCGTTGAGTTGTCGAGCTGTAGAAACAATTTCGGTGGCAACGGTTTCGGTCCCTTAAAAGCACTGGGCTCCACGGGCTCTAAAGCGTTGACACACGTGCTCTTTCCCCTCATGAGCGCCGCGAACATCCAGTTTGGAGGTGGGTGCTCGAAGAGCACGCGCGTCTCATGTAATGGTGCTCTCTCAAGCCGCCTAAAAAGTTTTGCCAGAGAGGATATGGTGGCATTCAAATCTCCAGGCCATAAAGTAGGAGCATAGTGTGCATACGCTCCGTCGACATGACCGTGTGCCACCATTCCGGTGACATTCATGGGAAGCTGTCCGAGACCAGATGTCGCCTTAGTAGTCCTCCACATGCGTGGAAGGGCCGTCTTCGCAATGTCCATCTTGTCGTGAATGACACAAAGAAAGGTCAACGGCTTCGCCTTTGACTCCTCTCTCCATGTCGCGTAAAGCTTCCGGCATGATTGTTGGTGATTCAAGTGAGCCTGCTTGTTGCTAAAGAATAGCTCGTATGCGGGCGTTCCCTTGGGAGTTGTCAGTAAGAACTGATTGAACTCATCGCAAGTACTGCATTTTGCGAAGGTGCTTCCAGATGGCTTAATAGCAACATTCCCGAAGAATTCCTTCCTTACCCTACTAATTGTGAACTGACTTACAGGAGGGAGACCGTAGGAGTCGTTTGTCTGCAAAATGAAAAATTAACCTAGTGAGAGGAAAAATTCAGAAGTACAATCCAATAGACGGTGCGAAGTACAGAGTTAATCAATTGAAGGTCAATGCATGTCAACGATGGCCCAGCCGGAGATCTCCGGTTCAGATACTAGGACTTCGGTCGATGGAGGAAGGAGAGTACACATCCATTGCAATATGCGGGGACAAATAACGTACATCATTGACGCTGGCTCAAATTTGCTTCCAGTTGTTTCCCACAGGAAGATACTTGAGAGTGTCAATCCGACCATTCCCAACACTACGCATTTGGTAAGGCATTTGATCCGCGTTGTCATTAATAATGGACGTCATTAAACCCATCGCCTGTATAGTGGCAAGCCGTGGGCGCTTGATGCCCTTGTTACCGTAAGTTGCATTGATGACTCTTCTACTGAAATGACCGATGTACGTGTGAAACGTGGACTTCTGAATTCCATGGATCGTGTACCATGCAACGGAGCAGACCTCCGTTCCCAAGAGCGTGACGTACTTTCTCTTCCAGTCTCCATCAATGGAGTGGAACTGCCCGCCTACCGAGATCGCATACTCCTTTCTGTCTTCAAAGGATTTGTCATAGAATTTCCTGTCTAACAGAAAGAGTCTGGGATTGTGGAAAATACTGGCAGCATCGTTTGGGACAGCACCTTTCCGAGCTGACTTTGCGAATTTCGTCGTCAATAGTCCTCTTGGTGTACAAGGATTCCTTCTTGTTAAGGTCTTGCTGTCGGGAAATGAAGCGGTATGGCTCCTTCGCACGACCCCCCAAATGAGCACCCGAATCAGGTTGTAAAGGTAGGGATGCAAAATGATTAATTGTGCTTTTCAAAGACTGACCGGATGGAAAACAACATTCAAGAATGGGCCATGATTCATGACTCATAATTCTCTCCTTGTCTCCCACACAAACATCAAGGGCAGTTAGACCAATATTATCTTCTCCCAAACATCCACTTCGGAAATGATCCGTTGGGAAAGCGGCCATGATTCTCCCAGAGCAGTGCATCAACCCATCTCCGTCCAACCGCTGCACTTCAAGTCCAACCCATCGCTCTCGTGGTACAAATGGGGACTCGTCGGACCGGAGATCTCCGGTTGGAATCATGACATCCGCCCTTCTCCATAAAACGGTCCGCCGCAGTGTGTGAACAAGTGAATCGTATCCGCGTTGCAAAGGAATGAGTGGTAATTCTTCCGCCGCGGAGCATATGGCCGTTGGTCTAGGTAATACGAACTCACTGGATCCGATTGGTATGTCAACTCCAAGCCATTGACCCATGGGGTGAACCTCAACAATGGATGCTTCTCCAATTTCGCCTGAACTTGGCCTCATAAGGTTCACGGACATTCCTGACCACAGAACCTCCGATCTTCCAGTAGACTCTTGGGATGGATCATCTACTTCCGTATAATTCACATGTCCAAAATCGAGGCACTGAACTGCGACCATGGCAAGGTCTTCCGAGTCACTCTTCCACCAATCTGAGTCAGACATAATCCCGTGTTGCATCGGTGGATGCTCGGTTGGTGGCTGATGTCCTCAATGAGAAATTGTGTGCATGTAGAATCAAACTGGATGACCAACTTCAATATCGTCGGCTGGGCTAGCTAGAGATCTCCGGCAGAGTGGAGAATGATCAACAACGATGACTTCTTGTTTGAGTAAGGGAGAGAAAGGTGGAGCTAAAAGTTCCAGTTGTATCTAACCGGAGATCTCCGGTTAATTAGAACTAGGCTGGCAAGGAGACTTTCTATGAACATTTTACACAAAACAAAAGTAGTCGGAGATCTCCGGGAATCCTGCTTTCGAAGATTCTGACAGCCATTGGAATCAAGGGGTGAAACCGTGGTTACCGGGCGAGATTGGCAAAATCCAGAATAGCACGGCATGAACAGCCGGAGATCTCTGGTTGGATTTTATTGTCTTGATCGAACAACAGCCGTACGGATTTTTCGCGGGTATGGCGGTGTGATACAGTTGCAAAACCCGGTTAACAGTTCGGATTCACACGCCAAACAATTACGTCATCTATATACTCGAGTCGAATTAAATTACTGCTTCTGGGCTATGACTGTATCTTCGGAGACGAATTAGTTACAGAATCACTACACGAGAGCTCCCGATTGACTCAAAGGGCAGAATGCAACACAATCTTCACCAATCCTCACAAATAGACAGCGAATATGGAATTTTACGAGGGAACATACTTAACATTCCTGGAATAATGTCAATTCATTTCCCTACAGTTATCTAGCACGATGTCGCGCACGCGAACACTCTCACTGACTCGCTCAGCTCCCACAGTATCTCAAACCTCCAGAGCAAAAAAAAATGAAAGTAGAGTTGAAGGATACTCTTATCCACCTTTCCATCACCTCCTGGAGGGAAAATTCAGGCGCTCAAATTTGAAACGAATCTTGGGCATGCATGCTCCTTCAAACTAACTGCTATACACCATCATGATTGTGCGCAGTCTTCGACGTGCCCACGACCGAGGCCACATTCCACTCATGATAATGAAAGGCTCGTACTCTTGGGATGACCGTATTGTAAGGATACCATCTAGTTCCCAGAGTGCTGCAAATTAGAAAACGCATGATGAAGTATCACCCATGATGTATCTTTGAATATATTAGGGCCGTATCACGTCTTAGACTAAATCACAGTAAAATGTAATCGTATTGGACTTCTCGTACTCACCTTTGTGAATTAAATTATACCCTACTCAAGGAAAGGAGACGGCCCTCTGCTGCCTACTAGTATTGTTCATCAGGCAATACAAGACTCAAGTAGAACATCGGCGTTTGTTACCAATTAGAATAATCTCCAATATTTCCTAGTTTGACAGATGTTATATGGATGCTTGAGAAGATACGTGCACAGATAAGTGAGTAGATGCTTTTAGAAGTACAGCAACCCGGTCCTATGAATTCGGGTACAACTTCCGTGTTCAGGCTGGATTGTGCATCACGATTTTAGGATTTAGGGTTTAGGGTTTAGGGTTTAGGTTTAGGGTTTAGGATTCATGGTTCACGGTGTAGTGTTTAGGGTTCACGGTTCCTAGTTCACGGTTTAGGGTTTAGGGTTCAGGATTCAGGGTTCACGGTTCACCGTGGAGGGGTCTGAGTTCATGAAGGTTGAGGGCTTATATCACCTATAAATGTATAAATTAAAATTATTTTATAACTATAAACTATAACCTTAAGTTTATTAATAACCATAACTTTTAAAAAAAACCTGGATACCATAGAGTGTAAGGAAATTTAGCGAGAATTGAACAATAACTATTTATTTTGATACATTATAATTTAGTTAGAGAGCGAATAAAGAAGAGAAGGAGGGTAATGGATTTAATTTTAGAGTAGACTAGCTGTTGGTGCTTGCTTTGCAATGCATTAGCCCAACCATTTTTATGTATTTTAAACATTAAAAAGTATTAAAAAGTAAAAGGTGGAATGGTTCACTATATTGTTGACAATGTGGTTGACTATAGCGTTTTTGTAGTTCACTGCATGGTTGACTATGCGATAGTTCACTTCGTGGTTTACTGCGCAAATTATGATTTTAGTAGTATGATAGTATGACTAGGAGTTGGCGCTTGGTTTGCAACGCATTAGTTCAACCATTTTCATGTAGTTTTTATATCACAAAGTATTTAAGAAAAAAGGTAACAACAATCTACATAAAATATAAATATATCTTTGAAACCTATGCATTAATTTTAATAATGTAATAGAATGGGATAGAAAAAAAAATACTATTACAATAGTTCAATATTATTAACTAAGGATGGAAATTGAGAAGGAGGGGAGAGTAAAACTAAAATAAATAAAAAAACAAGTAGGAGGGAGAGTAAGGGAGGGAGAGTAAGAGAGGGAGAGACTTGAGGGATTTATTTTTAGAGTAGTTTATATTTTAAGAATATGTAATAAGGGGAATCTAATAAGAAAATCAAATGTAAAAAAGAGATGGAGAGGGAGAGTAAGGAAGAGAGGGAGAGTAAAGGAGGGAGAGTAAGGAAGAGAGGGAGAGTAAGGAAGGGAGAGTAAGGAAGAGAGGGAGAGTAAGGGAGGAAGAGTTAGGGATAGGGAGAGTAAGGGAGGGAGAGTAAGGGATAGGGAGAGTAAGGGATAGGGAGAGTAAGGGATAGGGAGAGTAAGCGAGGAAGAGTGCGGGATTGTTTTAAAGAGTAGTTAATTATTTTTAGAATGTGAATTTATTGAAATAAGGAGAAATCCAAAAAATTAAAATTCAAAAGTAAAATAGAGATGGAGATGGAGAAGGAGGGGAGAGTAAAACTATAATAAGTAAAAAACAAGTAGGACGGAGAGTAAAGAAGGGACATTAAGGAGAGTAAGAGAGGGAGAGACTTGAGGGATTTATTTTTAGAGTAGTTTATATTTTTAGAATATGTAATAAGGGGAATCTAATAAGAAAATCAAATGTAAAAAAGAGATGGGGAAGGAGATTGAGGAAGAGGAAGAGTAAGAGAGGGAGAGTAAGGGATTTTTTTAGAGTAGTAAGTTAATTTAAGAATGTGGAATTATTGAAATTACGGGGAGTCTCAAAAATATTAGAATCAAGATTAAAAAAGAGATGGAGATGGAGAAGGAGAGGAGAGTAAAACAAAAATAAGAAAAACAAGTGAGGAAAGAATGGGATAGGAAAAAAATACTATTACAATAATTCAATATTATTACTAAGGATGGAGATTGAGAAGGAAGGGAGAATAAAACTAAAATAAATAAAAAAACAAGTAGGAGGGAGAGTAAGGGAGGGAGAGTAAGAGAGGGAGAGACTTGAGGGATTTATTTTTAGAGTAGTTTATATTTTAAGAATATGTAATAAGGGGAATCTAATAAGAAAATCAAATGTAAAAAAGAGATGGAGAGGGAGAGTAAGGAAGAGAGGGAGAGTAAAGGAGGGAGAGTAAGGAAGAGAGGGAGAGTAAGGAAGGGAGAGTAAGGAAGAGAGGGAGAGTAAGGGAGGAAGAGTTAGGGATAGGGAGAGTAAGGGAGGGAGAGTAAGGGATAGGGAGAGTAAGGGATAGGGAGAGTAAGGGATAGGGAGAGTAAGCGAGGAAGAGTGCGGGATTGTTTTAAAGAGTAGTTAATTATTTTTAGAATGTGAATTTATTGAAATAAGGAGAAATCCAAAAAATTAAAATTCAAAAGTAAAATAGAGATGGAGATGGAGAAGGAGGGGAGAGTAAAACTATAATAAGTAAAAAACAAGTAGGACGGAGAGTAAAGAAGGGACATTAAGGAGAGTAAGAGAGGGAGAGACTTGAGGGATTTATTTTTAGAGTAGTTTATATTTTTAGAATATGTAATAAGGGGAATCTAAAAAAAAATCAAATGTAAAATAGAGATGGGGAGGGAGAGTAAGGGAGAGGAAGAGTAAGAGAGGGAGAGGAAGAGTAAGAGAGGGAGAGTAAGGGATTTTCTTAGAGTAGTAAGTTAATTTAAGAATGTGTAGTTATTGAAATTACGGGGAGTCTAAAAAATATTAGAATCAAGATTAAAAAAGAGATGGAGATGGAGAAGGAGGGGAGAGTAAAACAAAAATAAGAAAAATAAGTGAGGGAAAGAAGGGAGGGAGAGTATCGGAAAGGGAGATTAAGCTTTTCCACTTATGTCGTTTTAAATTCAAGTATAATAATTACTCCAATACATGGTGAACCCAAGTATCTATTATAGTCATATCTAATACCCATGAAACTGGGTATCAATACGTCTTGTCACGCATGCTCACGACATTGACAATGTCATGATTGTGAAATGTACACGTTGTATATGTACGTGATTTCAGCTGATTTTTTAACTTCACCCACTGTCATCATGAGCCGTCACATCCTTGAGCCGTCCAGCTTGTCCTCTTTGAGTTTTGGGAACTCCAAGCATGAACCATTTCTTGTTTTTTATTGGTTTTGTCTTCGTAATGTCGAAGGTAGTGAGCGGAAGTGGCGGGAGAGGTTTTCTTTCTTGGTTTGCGGAGTCGGCGTCGACGCATTAAGTTAGGTTCGTATGCGCTGTGAGAGGCCGTTGGTGTGCGAGGTGAGTGTTGATTTAAATGAGGGACATTGAGCGTACCGTGGAGAGGTTGTTAACTGGATATAGACTGAAGGTCAGAGAGCAGGACTGAAAGAGAGCGAATGCATTAGGAAGAGCACCTAGGTTCAGCAGCCAAGAGTGAACGACGCTGCGGTTGAGGGTGGCGTCAACACGAATGACCACGACGTACGGGTGCGCCGATTCGGCAAGTGAAGAGGTATGTAAAGTCTCAAAAATGGCATTCAGTGTAATTTCAGTTGAATTTGCACAGGACCGCTTAGAATTGTCACTGGAGCACGTGTAGGGTTCGGTAAGCTTCATTAGGGTTCGAGAGACTCGAATAGTAATGATGTTGTTAATCGTTTGAGCGTAATAGAAGGATTTAGGGTTTAGGGTTCTGGTGATTTGTGCATTCAGTTTCGAAGGGCCATAAATGAGCAATTGATGCAGTGTTGAAATATATTCCGCCGAATTTTTGTCAATTTGAACTGGACCTTACATTCTAGGGCATTTAAGTAATTGTAGAGTTTGTCGTTCTAAGTTGTTGAATGTTGATGTACTGCAGAGCTGTGTATACGCTTTAATCCAGAGCAGTTCCCGGAGCAGATTGGAAAATGGCGACTATAGCACGGATGTCAAGTGAGACTTCGTGGCATGGAAACCGGTAAGTCTACATAATTGACCTGTTTATGCTCAGTTCGAGCGACCGGGAGGAGTTCCATTTTTTGAGTGAGTTCCGAATTAGTTCTAGTTTTACTGAGTGGACGAACATTTGAATGACTAAGAAAAACCTCAGAAATTGCGTACTAGAATTCATATGTCTGTTTGGCTATAGTCCATTGGTTTTTTGTTGTCCCGTGAGCATAATTGTATATCTATTCATGAATATGCAAATGATTTTGGAATTCTAAGAATGTTTGAATGTGTTTGTCCTCACTGAGTCTGTCGAGTCTAGTTCGATTCAATGTATATAGTGTAATCCATGTAGAGTCGTCAAATTTGGTGTTCCATCGTAACATTAGCGGATTATTCTTCTTGTGTATAAGGTCGAGTTTTAACAGAATTGTGTGAGCTATTTTGATACATTTATTTATGTTCTCAATTATGTAACTTGTTTTGTGAGTATGTCAAACTTCAAGAGTTATATGTCAAACCTCTCTGTGAATGAATGTAAATATTCGATTGATGATATGATGCGATTAGTGCTATGAAGAGCCGTACTTGCTTCAATCGGAGATCTCCGGCTGTATCCCAAATTGAATACGGAGTTCCAGTAATCAGCCGGAGATCTCCGGATGATGTAGCGGTCAGATGAATATGTAAACCCTATACAGGCGTTAGTAATTCTCGAAAGCAGCCGGAGATCTCCGGACGTATCGAAGAAGTGGAGGTTCGCGTTGATGGACATTTGAATATCGAGAACCTCCACTTAGGGGTCATCAACCGGAGATCTCCGGTTCCGGTCAGAAATGGATCCGTCAGAGCAGCTAGGATTCGTTCCTTGTCGAATGCACTCGACTTCCCCAAATCAGCCGGAGATCTCCGGATACTTTTGCAGTGATTTTAAACTGCCTGTGTGTTCTTTCGAAATCATCTTGTAGGGATTCATGGACATCCACACTTCCGACTGAATGTCGATCCGGGAAACTTGGGGCGTTTGTAGAGTATTGGCTCCCTAAGTTTGTCTACAGAAGGATACACAATGTCGGCTACGTATACATATGCCGAAGGAGCATAACCAAGTGGGGCATAACCGAGTGGGGCATCAAGCTCATTAAAACCCCTGGAGGTGTCTGGGAATTCGCCCCTCAGCTTCGGATTGGCAAACGGGGACACCCCAACATTGGTCTCCAGGTTCTCGAGATGCAGGGTCTTGATGACGACGCCAGTCTCGTTGTTGTCCAGGAGAATGTAGACTCCTCCACCGAGCCACACATATATGGCTTGATCCTAGAATCATCTAAGATTTTGGATGCGATGGTGCAGACCTGCCAGACTTAGAACTTTTTATTTGCCCCTCCAACGGGTGATACATGGATGCCGGAGTACACGAATGAGCAGTGGAAGTGGATGGCTGAAGCACAAGAGAAGTCCTGAGTGCCCGTTCCTGACGCAACTCCCAATCTATCTCTGACACCAGCATCGACCTTGGCAAGAAAATGCAAGACCACCTTGAAGACTTCGATCCCAGGTTCCTCATCGCGGGCAGAGAAGGGGAAAAAAACGAAGGCCGATGAGCCTGGCGTCGCGATCGAAAAGTGCCTGAACTTCACACAGGCTGACCTTACCAAAATGAAGCGGACAGAAGTGGAAGCAATTGGCAAGGTACACGACGACGCGTTCAAAAACATTTACATACACAATAATAAGCCTTTGACAGTAGAAGACCCTGTCACGAAGAAGGATGTCGTGAAGCTCGTTCATTTCGATGAGCTCCACCGGGCCCCCCCTGGAGGATTAGTATACAGGGGCATCGTGAAAGAACGGCTTGAAGGAATTATCAACGCAGTTCGCACGTCTTCGAAGGCCACGGCACCTGAGATTCACATTCGAGTCCTGCCACTGAAGAAGAATCTTGAAGGAAGTAAGGTGGAGTTTTTCGCGACCAAGCCGACGAAGGAGGACTGCCTGAGGTACTCGACACACTTTTACATTATTGGAGGTGAGCATACTGTGGCGGCGCACAAGGTTTTGTCACACGAATTGCCATCAACGTGGACGCTCGAAGAGATCTCCCACTTTTCGATCATCCTGGTTTGGACAAAATCGGACCCCAAAGACATGACCCTGCTACAACTCTCGCGCACTCTTAACCAAGATCTGACGGGTCTGCGAAAGGAGCAGAGTTTCACTGAGTAAAGTGCAGAGTAAAGTGGTTTGAGTTCGGAAAACCAGCCCCCCAATTGTATGGTCGTCCTCAATCTGACGCATTCTCGGTAAGCATACATTCTCAACCTGAATAGATTTTTTAATTCCGTGGATGTGCTCTATCCTCAAAGCAACCAAACCAATCAACCGGAGATCTCCGGCTGCTTACACCCTGTTATTGTTCTAATTGCAGACGTTCCAACGGCAAGTGGTGCCAACGGTTTTCACACACCTCGGTAAAACAGACCCCAAAGACGCGAAGGTCCCTCTTCTATTCGAGATGGATGATGCGGTGGTCCAGAAGTGGATCCAAATCGATAGGATGTTCGTCGTTGGACTCTTACCAGACTCCAACGGGAAGACGGGGGACCCAGCTAAGCTGAATCGAAAACCTTTGGTGCAGAACGACTTCAAGCCTCTTTACAAAATGCGCGCTGAAGACCTAGACTACCTCGCGGACTTAGTGCTCGAGAAGAAGGTCTCTGTAAAGTCCTCCAAAGCGGCAAACCAAGGTACTATGAAAGGGCAGGCGGAGACTCTAAAAAATGTGGCTATCAGGGAGAAGAGAATCCGTGCAATGAAGAATGAAGTGATGCTTAAATACAAGTCGCACCCCCTTCCCTCGAAGTCTGCTGACTTCGTCCCATACACAAAGTAGCAGTGGGACGCATTTGCCGAAGAGAGGAATATTGGAAGGGTCCAGCTCGAGTCCTGGGTGGACGCCGCTAATCACTCTGCCAAGGGTAAAGCTTGGCTTGAAGGTCGACTGAAGGCGATTAACAAGGATATCGACCCCACCCCAGACTTCCTCGTGTCCATTTGGAGTCAACACATCATAGAAGATGCTGCCGAGGCCACACCCACGGATGACACATCCATGTTTGACTCCAAATACACCTGTAGAGTTATGCCTTACAGAGGGGGCGAGATCGCCGAAGTACTTATCATGCCGGACATTCAGCAGTGGCGTAACGTCACTGACCCTCACTTTTACTTCTTTTTCCTTTACCGCGTGAAAGACGACATGTGCCGTGTACAGGTCCTGGATGCGTTTGACTTCAGAACCATTTTCGACCATCTCGAAGTCGACACGAAGGACGGGCGGACAAGGGTCAGATCACCGTTGGTTCTTATCACTGACGTCGCAGGATTCGTTGAATTAAAGAGGTACATCACTCTTCGGCAGAGAGAGTCCAGAGGCAAGGTAAAATTGTGGGCAACGCATATCGTCTACTACTTCCCCCACCCTGGTGATGGGTTTCCGGTTCCAGTAATTGGGGTCGAGGAGACAGTATATTGCGTATTCCTGTATGAATACAATTCGAGCGAGACGCCTGCTCAGTCATTCAAGAGGCTCTTCAAAGGCTACCCTGAAAAAATGCCGGCCTTCTTTTCAGCCGCTCAACATAAAGAAACCATCCAATGCTGGAAGCAAACCGGTGTCCCACAGCTGAGAATCTCGGTCCTTGATTTGCTGTTCACGGGATACATCAGAGAGGGTATGGTGGTCGTCAATGTTCAAGGAGGACCACATTTAACATACCTCGGCTTGGTAAGCAGGACATCCTTCTAAAGCAATCCAACGTCTAAGATTTTCGGTCCGGATACAGTTATATGTATTGGATGACGCCTTACTCAGGTTTTTTTTGGATTGCAGACTTACGACGCGCGGGTCCTCGAGATTGTGAACAGCGAAGATGCCAAAGTCAAGGCCGAATCCTGCGCAGAACAAATATTCAAATTCCACTTGAATATCTTAGCCGACGTAATCGACGCCGATCCCGAGGAGGCAGTGGAGACTGACATCACTGGGTCGACCCCAGGCGCTGGGGTTCAAACACGGGCTATGTCGAGGATGAATTACACCCGCGAGGTATAACGCCTATGGATACTACCTTACCCGGAGATCTTCGGGTGTTCATACGATTCGGATGCCCTCCATTCTTCAGGACTCTTCTTTATCATTGCCATGTTCAATTTTAGTTCGCCCGGTAGACAAGGACAACTTTGAACCGGAGATCTCTGGGTGTATGATACCGTTTTCTTTTGTATTGCGTCTTAATGTTTTCCACTCTGACTTCGTCAATGTGACGTAGATGACTGATGCCACGATGCTTGATATTGATGTGCGGAATGAACCGAGTTCATCAGCGTTTCCCAATTTTAGACTCAAGTCCTTGGCCACAGCCGCGCGGATAATCGGTGCGGGCACCCCAATCGACCCCTTGCACGTAAACGATGATGAACCACCTCTTCCTGTCAGGCGTGCCTCGCCTAGTTCGACAAACAACTCTACTCTGGACGGTAGACGGCGTACCTCTCAAATGGAAACCAGTTGGCATTCCGATAGGCAACGTTCTCCTCCGCCAGATCTGGACGATGACACGGCAATGTCCGATCGCCTGGAGTTCGACGACACCCACAGAGCACCCGGAGATCTCCCGCTGGACAACCCTTTGACAACGTGTCCTGAAGTGGAGGTTGTGTCCAAGAGTGCCGAGGACTTGACTTTGCGTGACACCGATCACATGATGGATGAGGCATCGGCGCAACAAACATTGCGTGAATTACATGTTATGAGCCCTCCGCGCAGCCCTCCGCGGAGTCACAGGCAGCTGGCTCAAAAAGAGAAGAAGAAGGCAATCGCGAAGAATCTTGTGCCGAAAGTTCCTCCTCCTCCGCCTACAGTTCGGACAAGGGCCCAGAAAGATAAGGTGAACAGTTACTTATCCATCAAACCTTCTTGATTGTTCTCAGGACAGTTCACTCTACGCAGACCGTATTCTTTCCACTCTATTATTGGTATTCAGGTGTCGGCAGGATCAACACAGTCGAGGGATGTCGGTGGCAGAAACCTCGCACAGACTGCTCAAGTTGTTGGTGTAGCTCAGACTTCTAGGGATACTACAGCTACTGTCCCAGGTGCCTAATATGTACATTCATACTTACGTGCCATCATCTATATAGTGCTCATTCTTCCATCGAGCATTTCAGGATTATGAGTGCGGAACAATTTTATATGTATCTTTGCAATTTCTCTAAGCTGTACAAGTTCCTCATCTCAGCCGACGTACTCGTATTTTGGGTTCACGTCCGAAGAAGTTTACTACGATCGTCCGAGAGCCTCCAACCGAGGATCAGGTAACACAACAACGGGTTTATCATGTCGTGTTTGACTTAAATGGAGTTCTTGTGCACTCGGGGGAATTTAAACAGGGACAACCGAGAGACATCAAAGTAAGGCCTGGTTCCACTGAAATCCTGAACTTCGTGGAAGAGAAGGCTACTGTCCCATTCTGGAGCAGTGTAATGGAAAAGAATATTGTGGATATCATCAAGGAGTTGCGCAAGAAAGGTGCTACCATTCTGGAAGGCGCCAGAATCCTGATGCAAGCCGATTGCACAAAAAATCATATATGCTTCCATCTCATCCAAAGAAGCCAATTTTTCTAAAGGACTTGACAGTTTATAACAGCAAAGCATCGCCCACGTCTCCTAAGGATGTCTTGCTTGTGGACGATACCCCACTAAAGAACGTCCTTAACGATCCCTTCAGCACAGTTCATCCGCCATCATGGACTGGGTTTTCGGATGAAACCTGGTTGACCACCAAGTTTCTCCCATGGCTCTCCGGACTGCTAGCGTCAAATGAGGATGTTCCCCACTTTGTTAGACGGAATCCATTGAAGTTTGCCAGTGATCCAGTAGACAAGAATTCCCCTGAGGCCCGCTCCATGGTGAAGGGCATAATTTCGGCGCCTTAGAACAATGAAATATACTTGATAGTATTAACTCTATGCTTTGTAAATGTTACGTCAAGAATGTCTGTGGGATTTTGACCTTTCAATTTTGAAGACAAATGTTGTTGTCAGTAACGATATTTGTTGAGGTCTTTCTTTTGATTTATTATTGTTGGTGTCTCGCCCCCAAACTTCACCCTTTAATATCTGTGAACACTATTGAGTATTCTCTTGACCATTTCGACTGCGGAACGTTGGTCTGGGAGGGGCACCCGGAGATCTCCGATCCAGGATGTCACTTGAATTCCTCCTACCACATTTTCTCTTCTTTTCAATGTTCAATTTCTAATTCTATGGTCGTGCCATATTTTTCGCAGGTCATAATCATATCTCTCCGCGGTCCTCTCTGCTCGGACGAGGTCCTTGACTCGGCCAAGTTCCGATCCGCGCAGCTGCCTTCTTTTGATGACACGGCAAATGTTATTCGAATACTACTGCGGTATTTCAATGTCGAGATCTGGTCTCCTATGTGTCCAGATAGGCTCATGGAGGCGGCCCAAGTGTTATTGCCCCCAGACATCTTATCAGATATTCTTTTTTGCTATGCCAGCAAACAGACTCGAAGGCCTAACTATGTTAGGTTTCTCCACATCTTTAAGAAGGCCTCATTTAATCCTAGAACAAGGCATTATTTGTGGCCTAAATCTGTTGTTGCAGATCTAGATCCATTGAAGAATCCTAGAAAGGCTATAGTCCATTATCTAACATATGAGAGACACCATACAGGACGGGTAGAGGGCATCTATAAAGCACTAAAATTAGAATAGTTGAATCGATTCTCCGTAGATTACACGCACCTCTTATCAACGGCCACCCTTTATATATTGTATGACACTTTCTTATAATGAAACAATTTAGTACTAGACTCTTACTCTGATTTCATCCGGAGATATCCGGTTGCATGTTCTATCAATTGCAAGTAATTTCTGTCTGCATCTCTGTCCCATTTTTCCCTACCACATGTTTCCCAACCACACATTTGTGATGTATAGTATGTCCATCAATTTCTGTTTTCAGGACTCGGTTCTTCTTCTGGTTTCCACTTTGATATTCACCCAGAGATATCCGGCTGCATGTTCCGGACTCACGTATTGTCTAAATTCAAATTTGGTCGCTCTAGCCATTTCTTCCTTCATAAGTGTCATTGGTGATGCAAATAATGCTTGAAAAGTACTCTAAACTCCTCGACTTTTATGCTTCACTATCTTTTATGAGGCACATCTCCAGATCTTTCTTTTAGTCCTTAGTCCAGAATTCACCTCATAGTCCAAAAATAGTTGAATTGGGCATCTTGTCATATTACTTTGACGAATAAAATATCTTGATCCACATCTGCCACTTCAGCACTTCGTTTGCATCCTAAGTTTTTACATTTTGATTTTGTGTATATGAGGCCCCTAAAATATTAAATTTCAGGGGAAATACATTAAAAAAAATTATGATTACAATTCAAGTGCAAGAGTGAAGAAAATAAAAACTATCAATGATTAATGTATCCACAGCCTTGGGATACTTTCTTGATTTAGAAAAATTTCCAACTTCATCTGTTAAAATTTATAATTGTACCAACAAATTTCTTCAAAATCCAATTTTTTTAAGCAACGTTTTATTCCCATTTTCAGGCTTTTTTCCTGCTTATCGCTCACCGCTCACCGTTTACAAGATAGCGTCAGCGTTGTCTATCGTGACATTATGACAGTGACGTGCGGTCATGACGCGACATGTCGTGACGGACCCTCTCGTCACGACACAATAGAGTCAGCCTAGGGTCAAAGATGAACCTTACCCCTATGTATGGTACATTAGTTACCTCGGCGTCGACGTGGCCGTCCTATGTGGCACTCAAATCCAATGTGGCTATCCTAGATGGCAGTCATATCCTATGTGTATACCATCACTTTACTGTACTCTAAATTACCCTCAACTCCAATTCAAGGGCAGTTCGAGGTCAATCCGCAGGCAGCCCGCGACCACTCCGTGGTGAATCCGCGGGCAGTCCGCGGTCAATCCGCGGCCGGTCCGCGACCAGTCCGCGGCCAGTCCGCAGTCAGTCCGTGGGCAGTCCGCGGGCAGTCCAGAGCGAGTCCGCGGCCAGTCCGCAGCTTGTCCACGCCATGTCCGCGGCCATTCCGCGGTCAGTCCGCGGCCATTCCCGTTTTAGTCCACGGTCATTCCCCTTTCAGTCCGCGGCCATTCCACGTTTAGTCCGCGACCATTCCCCAGGCAGTCCGCGGGCTGTCTGCAACCATTCTGCATACCCCCTCACCTTTGAGCGGACATAGCGCACAGAGTTCCTACTCAAATCTTACGTTTGAGGACATTTTAAACATCCACGTTTCACAAGGATGTCGAAAATATCCTCACAAATTACATTTGAGCAAGTAACCAAGGTGATATGGCCTCATGTCCGCGGGCAGTCCGCGGGCTGTCCGCAGCCATTCCGCCTACCCCCTCACCTTTGCGCGCACATAGCGCACGGAGTTCCTGCTCAAATCTTACGTTTGAGGACATTTTGGACATCTACATTGCACAAGAATGTCGAAAATGTCCTCATGGTTAAAATTTGAGCAAGTAACCAAGGTGATATGGCCTCCTGTCCGCGGGAAGTCCGCGGGCTGTCCGCAGCCATTCCGCGTACCCCCTCACCTTTGCGCGGACATAGCGCACGGAGTTCCTGCTCAAATCTTACGTTTGAGGACATTTAGGACATCTACGTTTCACGAGGATGTTGAAAATGTCCTCACAATTAACATTTGAGCAAGTAACCGAGGTGATATGGCCTCCTGCCCGCGGGCAGCCCCCGAGCTGTCCGCAGCCATTCCGCGTACCCCCTCACCTTTGCGCGGACATAGCGCACTGAGTTCCTGCTCAAACCTTATGTTTGAGGACATTTTGGACATCTAAGTTTTACAAGAATGTCGAAAATGTCCTCATGATTAACATTTGAGCAAGTAACCAAGGTGATATGGCCTCCTGTCCACGGGCAGTCCGCGGGCTGCCCGCAGCCATTCCGCGTACCCCCTCACCTTTGAGCGGACATAGCCCACAAAGTTCCTACTCAAATCTTACATTTGAGGCCATTTAGGAAAATAACATTTCACGAGGATGTTGAAAATGACCTCACACTGGACATTTGAGTAAGTAATCAAGCTGATATGGCCTCTTGTCCGCGGGCAGTCCGTGGGCTGTCCGCAGCCATTCCGCCTACCCCCTCACCTTTGCGCGGACATACCGCATGGAGTCCTTGCTCAAATCTTACGTTTGAGGACATTTTGGACATCTACATTGCACAAGGATGTCGAAAATGTCCTCGTGGTTAAAATTTGAGCAAGTAACCAAGGTGATATGGCCTCCTGTCCGCGGGTAGTCCGCGGGCTGTCCGCAGCCATTCCGCGTACCCCCTCACCTTTGAGCGGACATAGCGCACGGAGTTCCTGCTCAAATCTTACGTTTGAAGACATTTCCAACATCTACATTTCACGAGGCTGTCAAAAATGCTCTCAAAATTGACATTTGAGCAAGTAACCAAGGTGATATGGCCTCCTATCCGCGGGCAGTCCGCGGGCTGTCCGTAGCCATTCCGCGTACCCCCTCACCTTTGTGCGGACATAGCGCACGGGGTTCCTACTCAAATCTTACGTTTGAGGACATTTTGGACATCTACGTTTCACGAGGATGTCAAAATTGTCCTTGAAAGTGTAGTTTGATTTGAGTATCAGGGTTGTAATAGCTAGACTCGTTGTCCACAACTCTATTGGACCCCATCCAACTTCTTCTATTTCGGAGGTTGTGGCGGAATAATTATTCCTTCATTGTTTCTTGTGAAGACACTTTTGGCATCAACATTTAATAGGGATGTTAAGAACGTCTTTTTTTATATGATTTGAATAAAATGTGAGGTTGCTAGAGCCTCCTAAATGTGGCCATATTCTCCCACCCTACTTCTACTATCTATCCAACTTTGAGACCTTCTCCCTCTTCCTCATTCCTCCCTCTTATTCCCTCTTACTCCCACTTCGTCTCTTGCCCTCTCCTTCCCTCCTACTCCGTCTCCCTCTCCTTCCCCCCCTCCTTCCACTCCCTTTCCCTCCTTGTTTGCTCTCCATCTTCCTACCCCCTTCTCTTTTGTTATTTCTTTCTCAATATCTTTCTTTTCTTGTTTTTTTCTTAAATTCATTTCTTTGTGGATATGAATATTTTCAACTTGGACTTCATGATTTTGTTTTTCGAATAAACAAGTATCTCTTTTCTAAATTTCATCCTTATTGAAATCCTTCTTGCTCTATTCTTTTCATGTGTTTTTATTCTTAGTTAATAGCTTGGTGTTTTTATTTTTTGTTTAAAATGGTTAAATGCTCAATCATTGACTCTAGTGTTTCACGGTAGGCTTCTTCTATGGAGTATGTTCTTTAAAATATCCATATGGCATTCAAATTTAGTTCTACTAACCAATTAGTTTGAAGCAACTTTATGGTTGGTACAACCTTCCAAAGATAATTTGTGAAATCCTTGCAATCATTAGTCTTTTTGAAGCTCCTTTTTTACCCATATGAATCATGTAAGATCCATCTTTGGCATTAATAGTTTGTATGGATATCCAATTTGTCTTTTCATGTAGCATTTGGTTCCATATGGAAGCTCTTTGGAGTCCCAAAGCATCAACCCTTCTTCCTTCACCTCCCTAGTTCTCTTCACGGTTTGTAGTTGAAAAAGTCTATGAAGAATGTAATATTTCAGCAAGCGTTGGTTCAAATTCAAGGAAATTAAAGAAATTGATTTACATACGAATAAGTTATTAAAAAAGTTGTCGTTTGATTGAAATATATTATATACATTGCATATTATAAAAAAACATGACAATGTTTGTGGATAGGGAAATATTTTATATCTTGTGGCAATTCAACTTTAAATTTTTGCATTTAAAAAAATCCATGTTTTATCAACAAATCAATGATTATATATTTTTTGAGCTTTTCATACTTTTGTGTTTTAAAACCCCTAAAAGCCCAAGTGTCACGAAATGGCAATTTGAAAATTTGGTCAGGTTCCAATGGTGTCAATTTCTAACTATCTTCAAAAAAAATTATTGTAGAAGGGCATAACTAAAATCTATGTGGGAAAATGATTTTTTAAAAATCCGATGTCATATAAAAAAGTTATAGCAATTTGAATTTCAAACGGGGAGAGTAGGCACATCGGGCACCTCCAAAACCTTTTGCTAGTATAGTCTATTGAATGTGAGATTTTCAATACTAGCAAATAATATTATTTCCTTTCATATTTTTAAAAAAAAATCTTGTCTTGAGTGGAAAATAGCGCATGAACCCAAGTCAAAGATTTCCACATATTGCCTCACATTGTCGGGCAAGGTACAAAAAAAAAACTTCTTTCCACATAAAACTTAGAGATTTTAATTTTTTTCACTTTTGATTTTTTCCACAACAATATGTGGTATAGACCTTCATATTGACCGTTTGGATCATTTCTAAAACATGTAAAGTTTCTAAAAAACTAAAACGTGAATTGGCAGTTTTTGAACCTCCACTACTAGCACAGTTGACTTGAATAAGCTACACCCTTTTTCTACCTCTAAAAATTTGTGTATAAGGAACTAACATCATCCTAAATACAATAGAAATGGATTTAGACCTTATGTAGTGCAAAAATTTGATACCAAGTGAAGCCGAAGTCTGCCGATCCACCAAATGCAGGGAAGAAAATGAACTATTTGCTTTACTTCAAACACTATAATCTTTCAATCCGTGCGGTTAAAGTTTATGATTTTTTGTGGGGACATCAATAAGGAAGTCATTATTAAGATCCTATGGTTGGATGTAGAAATAAAAAGTTTTTGTCTCCCTTCTTAGGCATTATACTAGAACCGAGCAATTTTGAAGTGTTTTTGGTGCAAAAATGCCTTGGGCCTGTAGAGGTTAATCTAAAACATGTTGATTTGATTTTGTATGCAAGGGGCTTAGACCAAAATAATTCCTTTGAATTGCTTGCATATGTATGGTTGTTCAAAGTTTTAGAGCTTAAAGGTGTTGGTTGCTTGTTTTAATTTTGTTCCAAATGGAAACAAAGAAATCATTTCAATTGCTATGGTGTACAGATTGGCGCACAGTAGAGTTTGCAGAGGTGGTTTAAGTGTTAGAAACCACCTAACATAGTAATATGTTCTCTTGTTGTGGCAAGGCATTAAAATTAACTCTAATTAGATATTAGGGTTAGTTTTAGTGCCAAGTGGCTTTAGGTTAATGATGGTGTCTTTTGAACACCTCATTTGGGACTTGGATCACAAATGACCTTTGTAGATGTTGTTGGGAGACTTATCCTTCACAAATTGAGTCCCCCACATAACGAAGTGAGGGTGTGTGTGCACACACCGCTAGCTCCATTATTATCATGCAATAATTCATTAAGAATGGCATGGACTTGACTATGTTGTAATGTATAAGTATTTTCTACTTATTTATTAGTACAGAGGTCCGTGGACCGCTTACTACATGAAAGTATTGGTGATTATTGACTCTAAATTTCTTTTCCCGAGTCTTAGTTGTTGATAGTGTTTGCTTTATAGTATGACCTATTGTTTTATTATTCGTGGGGACAGGGGTGTTAGTTTTGGACACTGTTGGTCCCGGGTTTTGTCCAGGGGTGTACGACTGCTCATGTGGCACGGTGTTATCTGCACACGATGTGGTGGTGCATGACGATGGTTTAAAATAAGATTATGAATTTTGATATACTGCAAATTCTATTGAAACTCTAAATGATGTATCTGTTCTCAAATCTCCAATTAGATTTTGGCTAATTTAATTGAAGAGGTAGGTAAATTTTTTTATACTTTCGAGATAGAAGTTTTGATTTTTCTTTGTTTATAAATCATTTAAGATTTGTAATGCCTTGTATTCTTTGAAGGTTATTGGTGGAATTTTAGGAGAGAATTTAAAATCAAAAGTGGACTTAGTATTACATAAGTATTGAACCATTATTATAAAGTTGGAGAAGGAACACTAGGTAGTAGGGGGTATCCTAGAAAAATTTCATTTTTATTTCATTTTTAGTTAAAATCAAATGTGCAAAAGGGAAACCAAAATTTTAAACTACGTGTCCTATGCTATGTAGGATGGATGTGCATTTCTTTCATAGTTTCACACGATTGGGCAAGCTACCAAAAACATTTATTCTTTTCCACATAAACTTATAAATATTCATATTTCTTACATTTTATTTTTCAACTAGAAGATGTGGTGTAACCTTCTTATTGACCGTTTAGATTCTTTTCCTAGAAGATAATAGTTCAACAAACATTATAAAGTGGCTTGGCAATTTTTGAACCTTCACTCCTTGCATAATTGTTTTGAATATGCTTCACTCCGTTTCTACCTCTCAAATTTGGATTATGAGTAACTAATATCATGCTAGATATGATGGTATTGAACTTAGACCTTGCGTGTGCAAAGATTTGACACTATGTGGCGTTAAGGTCTTGCTAATCTACTCAATTTAGGGAAGAAAATGAATTGTTTTCTCTATTCCAAGCACCATAATCTTTCAACATATGCTGTCAATGAGTATGAAATATTTTGAGTATGTTACTTAATAATTTTTAATTGAGGTTAATAAATATTCTACGGTTAGAATTAAAAATAAGAGGTTCTCTTTTCTTCCTTACTCATTGCACTAGATCGAGTAGTTCTGAAGTGTTTTTGGTGTAAACAAACCTTGGAAATTTAAGGGCTATGGAGAGGGGGAAGAGATGAAACAGAGTGGTTGAGAGACAGTTTGAATTAAAGTAGGGAAGAGAGTGGGTGAGGAATAATCTCAATTACAAAAGATGGATTGAGAGAAGAGAGGAATAATCTAAATTAGAATTTTAAAACAAAATAGAAGTGGGAGGGAGGAAGGAATGAATCATAAAAGTAAGGAGGAAATCCTATAAGGAATTCAAGGAAAAGAATTTTCTTAATAGTGTATAATTAATTAAATAAAGGGCAACAAAGACTTTAAAATAAAAATAAAACAAGACGTAGAGAGGAAAACGGAAGGAGATATGGAATTCCTTTCTCAAAAACAAAAATTAGAGAATCAATGGAGAGAGGTTCAGAGAGGGACAATGACTTGAAGGAGGAATAGAGAGCCCCGCTGACATGGCGATTCAAATTCATTGAGCTTAACAATAATGCATATTAGAAAGGGGAAAATTTTTATTAGGAGGAACAAATCTTTTTAAAAGAGAGACAAATTATAAATCCTTAATGATAATGTGGCGCTGCAAACTAGTTGGACTTAGAAGTAATGCATTAATTACCAAAGCTCATCATCAATCTCCCCATTAATAATAATTGATGTTATTTAGTCCGATCAATTGAGCTCCAAGGGCACTTTCAATGACGTGTTTATTTATTTTTCTAAAGCACAAAAAATACTTACTAAGAAAAGGGCCACTTGAAAGACCAAAACTAAAAGTTAAATAGAAATAGTGAGGAAGAAGGAGGGAGGAAGTAGGACAACTTTTCAAAGAAAATAAGTTATTCATTGAGGGGCAATAGGAAAGAAAAATATATATAAACATCAAATTAAAAAACAAACACAATTTTTATAAAGGAAATTTGAAATCCTACATGGGATCTAAGAAAAAGATTTAATACTTTCTGAATTGAGTGGTAGAATTATTATTAAAATATGAGAAAATCCAAAAATGATGTCAAATCTACAATAAAAGATAGTTAAAGAGAATAATAAAAGAGAAGGACAATTTTTCAAAAATAAAAAAATTATACAAGAAGAGAGAGAGACTATGGAGAATGAAAGGAAAAAAGAGTGAGACAAGAAGAGGAAAGACTGCGCGGAAAGGAATGATCCCACTCCAAAAATTGCCATTAAAAGAATTAGGAAGGAGGAAGAAGGGTTGATGCTTTGGGACTCCAAAGAGCTTCCATATGGAACCAAATGCTACATGAAAAGACAAATTGGATATCCATACAAACTATTAATGCCAAAGATGGATCTTACATGATTCATATGGGTAAAAAAGGAGCTTCAAAAAGACTAATGATTGCAAGGATTTCACAAATTATCTTTGGAAGGTTGTACCAACCATAAAGTTGCTTCAAACTAATTGGTTAGTAGAACTAAATTTGAATGCCATATGGATATTTTAAAGAACATACTCCATAGAAGAAGCCTACCGTGAAACACTAGAGTCAATGATTGAGCATTTAACCATTTTAAACAAAAAAATAAAACACCAAGCTATTAACTAAGAATAAAAACACATGAAAAGAATAGAGCAAGAAGGATTTCAATAAGGATGAAATTTAGAAAAGAGATACTTGTTTATTCGAAAAACAAAATCATGAAGTCCAAGTTGAAAATATTCATATCCACAAAGAAATGAATTTAAGAAAAAAACAAGAAAAGAAAGATATTGAGAAAGAAATAACAAAAGAGAGAGGGGTAGGAAGATGGAGAGCAAACAAGGAGGGAAAGGGAGTGGAAGGAGGGGGGGGAAGGAGAGGGAGACGGAGTAGGAGGGAAGGAGAGGGCAAGAGACGAAGTGGGAGTAAGAGGGAATAAGAGGGAGGAATGAGGAAGAGGGAGAAGGTCTCAAAGTTGGATAGATAGTAGAAGTAGGGTGGGAGAATATGGCCACATTTAGGAGGCTCTAGCAACCTCACATTTTATTCAAATCATATAAAAAAAGACGTTCTTAACATCCCTATTAAATGTTGATGCCAAAAGTGTCTTCACAAGAAACAATGAAGGAATAATTATTCCGCCACAACCTCCGAAATAGAAGAAGTTGGATGGGGTCCAATAGAGTTGTGGACAACGAGTCTAGCTATTACAACCCTGATACTCAAATCAAACTACACTTTCAAGGACAATTTTGACATCCTCGTGAAACGTAGATGTCCAAAATGTCCTCAAACGTAAGATTTGAGTAGGAACCCCGTGCGCTATGTCCGCACAAAGGTGAGGGGGTACGCGGAATGGCTACGGACAGCCCGCGGACTGCCCGCGGATAGGAGGCCATATCACCTTGGTTACTTGCTCAAATGTCAATTTTGAGAGCATTTTTGACAGCCTCGTGAAATGTAGATGTTGGAAATGTCTTCAAACGTAAGATTTGAGCAGGAACTCCGTGCGCTATGTCCGCTCAAAGGTGAGGGGGTACGCGGAATGGCTGCGGACAGCCCGCGGACTACCCGCGGACAGGAGGCCATATCACCTTGGTTACTTGCTCAAATTTTAACCACGAGGACATTTTCGACATCCTTGTGCAATGTAGATGTCCAAAATGTCCTCAAACGTAAGATTTGAGCAAGGACTCCATGCGGTATGTCCGCGCAAAGGTGAGGGGGTAGGCGGAATGGCTGCGGACAGCCCACGGACTGCCCGCGGACAAGAGGCCATATCAGCTTGATTACTTACTCAAATGTCCAGTGTGAGGTCATTTTCAACATCCTCGTGAAATGTTATTTTCCTAAATGGCCTCAAATGTAAGATTTGAGTAGGAACTCTGTGCGCTATGTCCGCTCAAAGGTGAGGGGGTACGCGGAATGGCTGCGGACAGCCCGCGGACTGCCCGTGGACAGGAGGCCATATCACCTTGGTTACTTGCTCAAATTTTAACCATGAGGACATTTTCGACATTCTTGTAAAACTTAGATGTCCAAAATGTCCTCAAACATAAGGTTTGAGCAGGAACTCCGTGCGCTATGTCTGCGCAAAGGTGAGGGGGTACCCGCAATGGCTGCGGACAGCTCGCGGACTGCCCGCGGGCAGGAGGCCATATCACCTTGGTTACTTGCTCAAATGTTAATTGTGAGGACATTTTCAACATCCTCGTGAAACGTAGATGTCCTAAATGTCCTCAAACGTAAGATTTGAGCAGGAACTCCGTGCGCTATGTCCGCGCAAAGGTGAGGGGGTACGCGGAATGGCTGCGGACAGCCCGCGGACTGCCCGCGGACAAGAGGCCATATCACCTTGGTTGCTTACTCTAATGTCCAGTGTGAGGCCATTTTCGACATTTTCGTGAAACGTAGATGTCCTAAATGTCCTCAAACGTAAGATTTGAGCAGGAACTCCATGCGCTATGTCTGCGCAAAGGTGAGGGGGTACTCGGAATGGCTGCGGACTGCCCGCGGACAGGAGGCCATATCACCTTCGTTACTTGCTCAAATGTCAATTTTGAGGACATTGTTGATAGCCTCGTGGAATGTAGATGTTGGAAATGTCTTTAAACGTAAAATTTGAGCAAGAACTCTGTGTGCTATGTCCGCTCAAAGGTGAGGGGGTATGCGGAATGGCTGCGGATTTACCGCGGACTGGCCGTGGACTGAACGCCGACTGAACGCGAAATGGCCGCGGACTAGCCGCGGACTGGCCACGGACTCGTTCAGGACTGCCCGCGGACTGACCGCGGACTGATTGCAGACTAGCCGCGGACTAATTGCGGACATGACCGCGGAATGGCTGCGGACATGGCGCGAACAAGCCGCCGAAAGCCTTTGAAAACGGATTGAGGCGCCGATTGGTGCGGACACATGCTGAAATTTACTGGGACATGAATTTACCGTAGTTCATGACATGTTTGCACATGTGGCATACAGATTCCTTTCTGTATCCAACGTGTCTGTCTTGAGGTAATTGTAAATATTGTGTTTTCTGATGTCAAAATGGCCGTGTCACAGTAAAGTCACGATCTGTCACAATGTCATGCCATCATTATGTTGTGACATCGTGACATTGTGACGAAAATTGTCCCTGTCACGACACAATAGACAACCCTAGATAGCGTCGTTGCAAGAATATGAAGCAAAACGTCTCTGGTTTCTTATCACACTATCCGTCACAAAGGAAAAAGGTCTCAGTAAATGTACTTGAGTGTGCATTTAAAAGGCAATACCCGTCACGCGCAGTAAAAGTTTTCTAAAACGTCCCCTGGGGCCATTGCAAACTAACTGCAATACCTATCAAGCACATAATCAAATTTAAGAAAGAAGTCATTCTCTACATCTATGATATATTCAGCATTAAGTTGTGCCATAAGAAATCCTAAGTCACTCTAATTGGAATGATTGAAATATGCCTAATATTGTTGCAGTTCGTAGAGATAGTATCCCTCCGGAATGCATCCAATCGTCACTAAGTGCTTTCCAGAGTAACCGCTCCGGTTTCGTTCCCACAGAGACCTAATGTTCTTTTCCCAATACTCCGGATTTCTAAACTTATCCCAGCAATTCGTTTATAAGTTAGCTATAATCTTTACTTACGTAGGGTAGATCCGGATCCTTCCGGAGTCCGGATTATGCACAACGGTTTCCGGAAAGTAGTTTCAAAAAGCCTTGAGGGTAGTTTGATTTGTCTCTGTTCCTCCTCAGAGAGTCTCCTGGAGTTTTTAAGCGAGTGGCCAAAATCCACTGATCCTATTTTGTGTAAGTGGCTGGATTTTCCACTGCCCTCTGACTTAAAGTAGCTAGGCACCCACTGTCCGGAACTTATAGTGACCAAACACCACTCTCCCTACACGGCTAACTGATGATTTGATTGTTGCTACTAGACTTAGACTCTCACGACATTTGGAAGGCCTTCCGGATGCGGTCACACAGAGCTAATATCCGGACTATAACGACATTCCGGTGCGGGCAGTTGTGATCCTCTGGAGATGATGGTACTATTTCGCAAGATGGTTCTACCTAGACCTACGTATCAGGCTTTTTCCTATCGTTGGGGAAAATTCCGGCTTTGGCCTGAATTCTAGTCAGTACGGATTTCTCCGTTTCCTAGAGACTACCATGAACACCTCTGCAGTTCATTCCCTCCTCTCCTGGCTACTTCTGGACCCTGGAGTCTACCAGACACACCTCTGCAATAGCCCTCAAGCTCTCTCGGGCGATCTCCCGACACAGATCTTGACAAGTCTCTCTCTTGACGAACTAGCTATCACCACCCTCCGAAAAGATGTTGACACCCCTGCTCACAAAGGAGTGGATCTGCTACTCACAAAGTAATTACTCCACACGACTAGTACCAGGAAGCAAATCTAGTACAAATGAGTGGCGTATATTTCCAAGTGAGAAAGACAAGATGAGAGGTTTTTGCCCAAAACCTCACTACTAAGTACTAACTAAGTTCCTTCTAAACTTAGCTTTCCTCCTAGCCCTCAACGGGAAGTCCGCTAGATCTTATCTAAAAGATCCGAGAAATCCGGAAAAGTCCCAGATCGGATCTTAGATCCAAAAATCACGGAACAGTTTCGTCTCCCGAATTCCTACTCTAACTACAAAAGTGGCCTTTGATTCTGTCAGCAGCCGGGTGCACTCAAGGCCCCATTGTTAATCATTGCTGATCCAGAATCTAAACCCTAAGAAAAGTAGAAAGAAAGAAATACAAAGCCTAACTAGCCTAAGTCGGAGCACGTGGGCCCCGGTTTCTCCCACTTCTGCGGGAGGGGGAGATCTCTACCGGAGCACGCTGCTTGCCCTTCGCCTTCTTCGACGTGGCAAGCGAAAGGTTGGCCTTCCGGGTCGATGGTCCGATCACTGGAGTAACACCCTCCACCGGAGTCGTGGCGTCCGGCGGTGGAGGGGGTTGTTCCGGTGATCCTTCCGGGACCGGAGGTGCTGGTGCCTCTGTCGCGGAAGCTGACATGGTCTCATGGACCAAGTCTCTGTAGCTTCCGGACAGACTCCTTGGTCCGTACGCCAATCTCCGGGACACGGATCTTGGTGGAGCCGGGAGGTCGCCTTCCGCTGGAGGATCGGACAGACGCATGTTGGGTGGTGACAGTAGATCTAGAAGCTTCTTCAGGATCTCACTCGTACTTGGATTGGGAAGTGCGATACCCTCCGTCGGTGTCCGAGGCGACGGAGTGTCAAGAGACTCCGGATTTGCTGAGGTGCCCGGAGTTGGAGTGGTCTTGGTCGGTGGTTCCGGAGGGGCCGAGGTCCGTGTTGGGGTCGGGGTACCTTCTGGTCCAGGTGCTACTGGTTCTTCCGGAAGCTCCTCGGTGAAGTTGTCGACCAACAGCTTCATCTTCTCCCAAGTCCGCCCCATCTTATCCGCTTGATCTAGGAGGAATCGGAAGATGTTGGCCCGGGTGACATTCTCCTTCTTCTCCACCAGTTCGGTGAAGAGCCGGCTCCAGTTGACTACGTCCACCGGAAGTTCCAGGACCGCCAGGACCTCTATCAGGGCAGCTACGGAAGCATTGGCCTTTGCCACAACCAGCTTCCAGGCCGTTACCGCTAGAGCTGCCTCTGCGAGGTACTGCTTGACCTTCTTCTCCATCTCAGTACTGGCTTTGTACATGGAAGAAATCCGGGTGTGTAGTGCCTTCTATCCCATCTCCCGGCTTCGGAGTTCCTCCACCCTGTTGATAGCGTCCTCCAGCCGGTTGACGTCCAAACTCCGGAAGATTTGCTCTACGCTGGTGGTGATGATGTAGTTGGTCTCCTTAAGGAGTCCAACTCTCCAGCCAATATCGCGTGTGAGCTCGCCCATCAGCTTGAGTTGACCCTTGGAGTCGTCCCGGTCAACCTTCCTCTTCTTCCGGCTGGTCCCTGCTGAAGGTTCAGACTCGTCTTCTCCGAACGAAACGGAGGAGCTGCGGATGGCCGGACTTTCTGTCTCGGGCTCCTTCCCCCAAGGCCTCTTCGGAGCCTTCCGGCCTTCAGGAGAGCTTGTGGGGGCTACTTCCGGCGCAGGCTCTTCCTCTCCGGATTCTTCCTCTTTAGACACGTCACCTCTGTACTTCTGGAAGTTGAGGACTTCGTCGTACTTCCGGATTTCCGCCTGAGTTAGCTGCTGGTGGTGAGCATAGAGGTGCACCACATATGAGGCCAGAGGTGTGGCCGATTTCTTCACCTTTTGGAGGTTGGCTATGAGACGATTGATCATCCCCGTCATTAGCGTCCCCCAGTCTACAACTATCTTCTCCCGGAGCGCTCCAAGGAAAGTGCAAGCCCACTTCGCCACCACCCGCTTCGGCTTTTCCGGATGGAAGATAGGGTTTAAAAATCCTAGCACAAGTTGGGCGTCCAGGTGCCGAAGGTTGTAGCCGTCCTTCGGGTCCGCCGGTCCCGCAAATTCGTCCGTCAGGAACCCGTCCCGCCGTTCTACCACCTTGGTGCGGCCGGCCCGGAAGACGTACGCCTCAGACCATTCTGGGACTCCCCAGTTTTTCGGATGGGCTCTCATCAACCCCTGGTACTTCTTGTCCAGGGTGCCTACGAGTTCCCGGACGTAGACCTCCTCCCGCATGCCCCAGGGAACTTTGAGGAAATCCTCGCACCCCATTGTCTTCAGGCTCGACTTCAGTAGGTTATACTCATCCATGTCTTCTGGAATGTCCGGAAGAACACGAGCCAATGGTGGAAGGGCAACTGCCGGCTCTTCGTCTCTCCGGCCACGCCCATCTCTGTCAGTTCGCTTCTTCTTGGCCATGGGGATTGTCTTCATCGAGTTGACCTAATTCCTTACTTTCTCTCGATGTTGTCCCTGCACGCACCGTCCGCACCAAAACTCTCCCTAACGGACGCATGTCCGTTTCAACCGTCTAAACGCCAAACCCTTACGGCTAGCAGTTAGAAAACCGTAAGAGAGAGAGAGAGAGAGAAAGAAAGAGAGAGAGAAAGTGCGGGAGCGGAACCTCAGCACGCGAGGAGGAAATGAAGAAGAAAGAGTTTTCCCCCCAAATCCCAGCCTTAAGTAGTCTAGCCGTTAGTACGGCATCATGATAACAGTTGATGGTGACAGCTCCGGTTGACGGTTCCGGATAACTGACTGCCCCGGAATTTTGGTAACTGCTTCGGCTCCATTTTTAACAGCTTTAGGCTTAATTAGGGTCTACAGTCAGGCCCATCCTACTTTATTCTTACATCAATACTATAGGCTGAATTCTAGCACGAACTATCGTAACTACGTAACTAATTTTTTTGTTTTGGCCGGAATTTAAGTTTAACTTTCGGCACCATGTGGGGACGGAGTCCTACAAATATCCTAAACTATAATAAATCACTTATTGAAGAAACTAATGTATCACTCAAGAAACTTGAAAAATAAAACTCAAACCCTAGTTCTTAATGACAACATATTTAAGCTCAAAAGATGAGCTCGAAGGATCAATCTTTATGTAATGGAAACCATAAAAGAATAGAATATATTCAATATTGGTGTCAGATGGGCACAAAAGGTAGCACTTGAGACCACTTGGAGAGGTACAGAAACAAATGCTACATGTGCTCCAACACACACAAGCTTCACAAGAGGCAATACCCATCACGGGTATTTTGTAGAGAAATGTGTCGCGCACGGGCTAGGCAGGGGGAGGGTTTGTTTGCCGGCCGGCTAGGATTTTACCACTTGGCTGACTGGGAGGAATGATTTATCCCACGGACAACTGCCCCCTTCATCCCACTTCATCACACAAGGGGGAACAGGGGGTCAGTTCGCCCTGGGCTTACTGCGGGGGGTCAAGTGTACAAAATATTTCACCAAGATGCAGGCAAATTTGTAGATTGTACTTTCAAAGATTAATGTGGATGGCATAGAAGAGGTTGTAGTGATTGTACAGGTGGGGTGACACCCAAATTGGCACCTTGTGCAATTCCAGGGATGGTGCCCACACTGCTGCCAACTTTGACACCCTCCCGAGCGCTAGAAAATTGATATTTATACATGAAATTTTAGACACAAAATCACTGTTATGTTAAAAACATGTGTACCAAATTTCAAAGCTAGAAGATTGATACAAAAAAAGATATTCAAGATTTACTAACAAGGGGTAGCTGTAAGAAATGTTTCACAGCTGCCAACTTTGACACCCTCCCAAGGATTGAAGAATTTTTTTTTTCACATGAAATTTTTGGAGTAGCAACATCTTTATGTTGTTTACACATGTGAAAAAATTCAAGTCCAAAAGACCCACAAAAAAAATGATATTCCAAATCTACCAACAGGTGTAGTTGTGAGAAACAAAGGGGAGAATCGTTTCACAACTTCCGACTTTGACAGCCTCCCTAGGGCTGAGAATTTGTTATTTCAATATGAAATTTTTGTCACATGATCTTTAAGATGTTGATCACATGTATGAAATTTTTTAAGGCCAAAAGATACACCAAAAAAATAGTTATTTGAAATCTACCAACGTGTATAATGACAATAACCAATTCAAGGACATGGTGAAAATATTGAAATATCTTTGACACCTCATGCTTCCTCATTGAACTCATCCATTTGACACAATGCCTAATCATAAATGCATCTAAGAAAAATCAGTAACATCCAAATGTAGAAGTCTAGAGTTGTCACATCAAAAAGAAACCACTTGCATCATACATGCATGACGAAGTTTCCCCCTCTAAATATCAATTGCGCACTATTGTGTAAACTTAAGGGAATGTTGCATGTGATTTGTGACCATTGGATGTTGGAGTAATGGTGAGAGCAGAGAGAAAGAATGTGTTATGTGTGAGACATGGAGTGATGTGTTGTATGAGTGATGTGATGCATGAGTAATTTAGTCATGCTTGCTTATGCATGTTGAGTGATTTATGTGGTTATTCCTACTAGGCTGAATGATGTGCATGTCGTTATGCCTAATGGACTAAATGTTGTGATTGAGTGGCTGATTCTGTATAAAATTGTTAATGTTGTTAATGAGAGTTTAAGGTTATGTTAGCCTAGTAAAAGAAAGTTCAACATATTTCAGATGGCAATTTCCGATGAAATTCGTGGACGTATTATAGATATGAGTGAGGGAGGGAGTACTCAAGTTCAAATTGCAGCCACTATTGAAGTTTCCGTTAGAACAGTTAAGAGGTTGGTGAAAAAATTTAGAGAAAATGGAACTTTCAAGCACGAACCTTGTGGTGGAAGTCACACTACAAAACTTAGTGATAGAGATGTGCGTAGTATTTTACGTTTCTCAAAAAATAACCGTTGCACGTCAGTATTAGAGGTTGCTAGTGTATGCCCTACTTCAGTATGTGGATGTACCATTCAAAGGCTCTTACATAGAAGTGGCATTTTCAGTCCAATTGTAGTCAAAAAACCTTTTTTGACACCTCGTCGCATGTATCAAAGGCTGGTTTTTGCTCAGAAGTACCTTGGATGGAGCGCAGAAGATTGGGGGCGTATTATTTCGACAGATGAATCTACCTTTGAAATTGGGAAGAATTCGAGACAAGTTCGTGTTTGGAGAACTGCATATGAGCGGTATTCATCAAATTGTATAGTTCCTACTTTTAAAAGTGGACGGACTTCCTTGATGATTTGGGGCGCATTTGCTGGAGGCCAAAAGTCAAAACTTGTTTTTATGCTTATAGATCGACGCTCTGCAAAGGATTTTGCGGAAGTGGTTTACGAAGGGGAGTTATTTCATTTCATGGTTAAAGTTCCACATGCAGTGCTCATGGAAGATGGCGCACCCATCCATCGTAGCAAAATATGTGAAGAATGGAGACAACTGCGCCTTCTTAAAAAGCTCAATTGGCCTGCAAACTCTCCAGATCTCAATCCAATTGACAACTTGTGGAAGATTCTAAAAGATGCAGTACAACGTAACAAGGCATGTCCTACAAACATAGATGGGTTGAAGGTAGTTCTTGAAAGAGAGTGGAAGTCAATTAGTGAAACAAAGCTCCTTCAATTATGTCATTCTATGCCCTCTAGGTTACAAGCAATGATTGATGCTAATGGAAGACATACACGTTGGTAGATTTAAAACATCTATTTTTTTGTGTATCTTTTGGCCTTGAAAATTTTCATACATGTGATCAACATCATAAAGATCATGTGACAAAAATTTCATATTGAAATAACAAATTCTCAGCCCTAGGGAGGCTGTCAAAGTTGGAAGTTGTGAAACGATTCTCCCCTTTGTTTCTCACTACACCTATTGGTAGATTTGGAATATCATTTTTTTTGTGGGTCTTTTGGACTTGAATTTTTTCACATGTGTAGACAACATAAAGATATTGCTACTCCAAAAATTTCATGTGAAAAAAAAATTCTTCAATCTGGGAGGGTGTCAAAGTTGGCAGCTGTGAAACATTTCTTACAGCTACCCCTTGTTAGTAAATATTGAATATCTTTTTTGTATCAATCTTCTAGCTTTGAAAATTGATACACATGTTTTCGAGATTTTGTGTCTAAAATTTCATGTATAAATAACAATTTTCCAGCGCCCGGGAGGGTGTCAAAGTTGGCAGCAGAGTGGGCACCATCCCTGGAATTGCACAAGGTGCCAATTTGGGTGTCACCCTACCTGTACTATCAGAGTGCAAGAAGGGGCTTTTGAGGCACTATATCCATTTAGTTCCGTTTTCTCTAAAATAAAGGAAATTTCACAAATCTGTAGCTTCTTTCAGCAAGGTGTTGATGCAAGTTGTGCAAGGACCATGTATAACTTAGGATTTCACAGTTATGGAGAGGGATGGTTCAAGCACTCTATAACAAAGACGTGTCACTCTACTATGAGGAAACCTAGGACAAGAATGAGGTTTACAAGTTCTTTCCAAGTACAACTGACGCCTTCTCTTTTTTCAATATCTGTCAAAGACGATCCAGTTGGTGCTGCAAAATGGACACAACTACAGAAACAAAACGGATATGGGGATTATGTGCACCAAATGATCAATCACCCCATTTAAAGAGTGCTGATTTGTGACACCAGTACATCACATGTTCTCTTAGTAGTCAACGTGGTTACTCAAGTAGCATCTCGACTGCAGCATGTCCCATGATCCCATGCCATTGGATGACAATCTTAAGGTCTGATCGCTGAGACTCAAAGGTGGAATTACAGCGTACAACATTTGAACATTTTAAACCTTCCCTGTTTCTATAAACTTAGATGCCAAGAAAGGTATAATTATATAAACAAAAAAAAAGCCTGGATACATCAGGGCATGGGAGCTCTTCCCCTCGATCACACATGGATATTGTGACAGACAAAAATGTTTCGCCGCGATACCTCACCTCGCGGCAGCGGGCTGCTGTTGTGAAGCGGCGTCGGCGACGTCCTTCAGCGTTTTCAGGACCCGGTACGTACCGATAGCCATGCTCACGTCCTCGTAGACCAGTCCATGCTTCTTGCACAACGCCTCCACGTGCGGGGATATCTTGTTCAGGTTATGCCTCGGCATCGTCGGAAACAGATGATGCTCGATCTGCCTGTTCAGGCCTCCGGTGAACCAATCGTTGAACACTCCCGCCTTGATGTCCCGGGTCGACGCTATCTGCGCACCGCACGCCAACCTCGCTTGAGCCCACATCAACCACAACTTTCATCACTCGCACCTCCCAACTCTCCACCACTCAGAACCATTCCCGACACTCTACACCGTACTTCTCTCATCATTCTCTCTCGACACCGAGTGCCGGCTCGTCGTTGGTACGCCGACAGCGCACGCACATGACAAACCATGCACACCCTCACGACCGGGGTACCAGTCGGAAAGCTCACCTGGGCATTCACGAAGTCCTTCGACGTGTTGTACACCTCCATCCCGTTGTGGCTCAGCACAAATACGTAGCCCAGCAGGAAACCGGACATCAGCTCGCTAACCACCATCCATGCAACCGCCTTCCTTACGGGGAGCAGGTAAAACGCTATGCAGTTGAACCAGGCGTAGTGCAGAAGTATCGTTCCCCTCTCCAGAAACTTCTCGCCCACGCTCAGCTCCGGCTTCAGAGTGAAGGCCGCACTCCAAAACAACCAACTGGCCCGCGCAAACGTCAGAAGAACCAAAAAGAACAGGTGCTGGTACCCGAGAACCCGCAGCATGGCCTTGCTCTCCACAGTGGCCAGCAGATCCTTGCTCCATGCAATGATTGGCAGAGTATCGATGTCTTCGTCGATCGGAGAGTACGTCTGATCGCACTCATTGGGAGCCGCATGATGCAGGTTGTGCTTCGTCTTCCACCACGACACGCTGAAACCCAACACAACGTTGCCTACCGCATACCCCACAACATTATTCAGCCACCGTGTCTCGAATACCTGCCACAGCGTCCAACGGCGACGCATCAGAAACAAGCCCAACTAATGCTCCACTCGTCGTCAACTCCATGCTCACATGTCACATGAATTTCACCACCGCAAATCCGCGCTACTGAAACGGTACCTATCCCCCCCGCAAACTCCTCCCTCCCCTTTTCGCGCCACATACGGGACTGCACAACCATGACGCTATGGATACGACCACAAAAATGCAACGAGCGACAGATCGACACCCATCTTCGCAGAGGAAAAGCGTCGCACCTGATGGTGAAGAAAGTCGTGAGATAACCATCCGCACTGCTGGACAAACAACCCCATCAGGCTCGCCGACAGCATCACTGCCCAGTAGGACTTGTACAAGCAGATTATCGCAATGCTCGCGGCGACGATGGCCAGGTTCGTCATCGTCTTCCACAGGTAGTACGACTTGGAACTCTTGAAAAGATGTTCTCTCAAGAACAGAGCTCTCAGTTCTCTGTAATCCTTCAGCAGCTCCAAAGTCGGCTCCTCCCTCTGCCGCAATCACCCACAGCATCCGTCAACGCGACATCACAGCAAGACGCTGCTTCTCAAGCAGCTCGTGCACCATGACATGAATCCGGTGCCTACTCATTCCCACACATGTTCCCTAAGCAGATTCGTAATCCCCCAGAATTCACGCAGGACGAAAACAGCTGCTCTACCGGCGCGCAAAAAATTCCCAGAAAAATCTCGGTGCACAGATTACTCACAACAAGGTCCCCGATGTAGAACCGCTGAAGAAGCTTCCAGGTCGTCGCGGCGTGGAAAGTAGAGAAAACGTCTGTGGCGTCTCGTCCAACGTACGTGCTGATCACCGTTCCTCCAGGATGCTTAGAGGCGAAGCTACTCACATCGTACACCTGCCCATGCCAAAACGGAACAGGCGCGGTGAGGAAAGGAAACAGCTGCCTAAAACATTTCCCTGCACAGGAAATTATGCAGCGAAAAGGTGCATGAAATATTGAGCGCGCCTTCTCTACGCAATTATCGACACCCGCTCCACACCGACGCAGAACATTCCCGATGCATCAACATATACCTCCAGCGCAACCATACCTTCTCTTTGATTACAATCCAGCAGTCCTGGGGCTTGTCGTGCAAAGCTACGTCCTTCAGACCATAAGTCACCGGCTTCGTCTCCTGCACCGACCTCCGTCTGATTGGCTGCGCAACCGACTGAGCATGACTCTCCACCGGACCCCGTGCAGCTGCATCCTTCTGCTCCGCCGAGCTGTCCGGACTGTGCTTCTTGCTCGTCAGCCTCTTGAAGGCAAACTTGGTGGACAGACTCCACTGGCACAAGGTCGTTTCCAGGACGTTCAGGAAGTCACTCACCAGAGGCATCGTCGCCAAGTGCTCCACGTCAATATTCTCTTCGATGGAACCTGGCAGCAAAGCAGAGACTCGCTTCGTGAACACTACATAAGAATTTCGATACCAATAAGACGTGCCATTGAAACTGGGCTACGCAACGTCTTCATATCTTCCCGAGTGCTGTACGAAAGCCTTCACGACAGCCTGGAAAGATCAGCTTAGTCGCAGGCGGCGCTATGGAGCTCGCTGCCAGACGAACGCTCAAGTGGGACAAACGCCAAGAGAAACAGAGGATGTCCGTGGCATTCCAAATCCTCACCGGCATTCTGTCAACACCGAAACGACGACCAGTCGAACGACGTGCCCGGACAACTACAAGCCCTCGCTAGGTTACGCCCCAACCACATTTAGCACATATTCAGACACGGACACAGACAATGAACGTTCCCGGGCCACGGCAGGCGCGATACATCCAGATGGAACATCTACCCCGCAGACAAGATGTTAAACAGATCTCGATATGTCTGCTTCTTGGAACCGACCGCCGCTAGGTCGAAACAATGCGCTCCTAGAACCGACAATGCGACGCAGCTCAACGTACCCGCTGTCGCCATTACCACAACACCCTGTGAAACCAATATGAAGCGCTCACATTCGCATTCATATCCTGATATGCAAATCGGCATTGAGGGCAGAGCGCCCCCCACCAATATGCCGTTCACGCCCGACAACCATCACACACTCACCACCAGACCAGCGACCGGTCATGATTGCTTACCCTGCGCGAGACCACCGCCCTGGGACACCATCGCACCTGCAAATTCACAACCACCTCGTCATGCACGGATCCTCACCACCGCTTCCGAACGCCCGCACACTGTGTACCGTGCAATGCCAATCCAATAAACGCAACACCGCTACCGCATTTCCGGCATAGAGTCCAAACACGTCGCACTCTGCTCAATGGCGAGCAAGAACCTCCAATGCGCTCTTCACAACCATTCCGCAACTGCCAAGGCCGCTCAAACTCAAGAATGCGAGAGTTGCGACGCGACGAGCCGCCAATGCAGGCAGCGAGAGACACAAGCAGTCAAGCCGGAGCTCACCCTCCACCGTTGGGGTCCGGCACCGGCCCACACAATGCAGGCAGGGTGCGGCCTGGAATCGGCGATGGCTGGTCCTGCCGGGACTGGCGATGCTGACTGCGACGATAGGCCGAATGGCGGCCGACGCTGCATCGCTTATGTACTCTAATGGCCGTCCATTGCTAGCCCCAACACAAGGAACACGAGTGACCGAGCACGGGCACCGGGTCCGCCCGGGGCGACGCCCTCTATGTGCACACTTAGTGCGGGCCATATCCCGATATTGATTGGCTCGCGGATGAGTGCACGATGAATAATCCCGCCCGCACGGGGCCGGGCTCGCCTCGCGCCAAACGGCGCCTCGCTGCCCGGAAGCGGGATCTGCCCGGCGCAGAATTATGGAATGCCAAAAGGACCAGATAATGGCGTTCCCAGTATTCTGAAGAAGACTACCGGTACCCTGTGGGAGATTCTCCTGACCCAGCACACTCGTCGAAAAACGATAAGTACGCTTGTGCGGTCTCGTATTCGTATGGACACGGTGATTTTGGTTCAAATATTACCCGTCCCTTTGGACCCTGCCCGTACTGCCCGGTGAAGCGTACTGAAGAGGTTGTCACTTGGAGAACTTGTTTGTCACCATCACGTTCACACAGCTGCTCCTGTAGGTAAAACGAAACCCTCCACTTGCTTACGAGAGTTGG
>OZ020514.1:65019033-65055814 GCA_963971425.1 Bryoerythrophyllum caledonicum | reverse complement strand
CGTGCGGTGGATATGATTGGCGGCGATTGCGACGGGCGTGGCAAAGTGACGGGGCTAGATCGGGGAAGCTGCTCGTCTGAGCGTGACGACAAGGAAGAGAGGATCGAAAGATCTGTTGTGCGGCGTAACCAAGAGCCGCAATGTGACAAAAGGTGTGCACGTAAAAAGTTGAGCTGAGAGTTTTTTTTTTGGGAGGCGGTGGTTCCTGAAATTGTTGAGTAAATCGTGAGCAAGAGGTGTCCTGTGAAGGTTGTGGTGATCATTGTTGTGGAGGTTGGTGTGGTGATCGTCGCGTGGAGGTTATGGTCATCGTTGTTGTGGAGGTCGCTATGGTGATTGTCGTGTGGAGGATGTGGTAATCGTCGAGGTCTTGGAGGTCAATGTGGTGATCGTCGTGTGGAGGCTATGGTAATCGTCGAGGTCCTGGAGGTCGTTGTGGTGATCATCGTGTGGAGGCTGTAGTGATCGTCGAGGTCCTAGAGGTTTTGCTGGTCGTCGAGGTAGTCGAGGTCCGAAAGGTCCGAAAGGTCCGAAAGGTTATGCTGGTCATTGTCGTCGTGGAGGTCGCGGTCGTGTCACCAGCAGTGGATGTCAGGTTTTTGTATCACCTTCAGTGGAGGTCGGGTTTCTTTTGTGTCACTTTCAATGGAGGTCAAGGTTGTATCCCTCCAGTTGGAACTCTTGGTCTTGGTGTCTCGAGTTCGGAGCACTCGTTTGTATCATCTCTAGTTGTGGAGCTCCAATCTTTGCGCGACCTCTAGTTGAAGTTAGCCGATTTTATTGTCTCACGGGCCGTGAGCCGTTGCTGCTGCTCGCGGTGGCATGACTGTTACTGCTCGTGGTGGTGCTCGCGGAGCCAAGAAACGCTAGGCGACATCAAGGCCCAGGCGCTGTGGTGGTGAGCATCACGCTGCACGTGTTGGAGGCCCTCGGACCATGGTGTTCGTGGAGGTGAACAGCGAGATGACCGAGTCGCCGGATTTGGTGAACCAGGACGAGTTCTCGGAGGGTTGGATGCTGAAGCTCCCGGTGAAGGATTCCGCCAAGGAGATGTTGATGCTTAGCGCCGAGGGCTACGAGCGTTGTAGTGGAGGATAAGTCGCGGTGGGGTGAAGGTCGAGGCAAGGCGTGTTGAAATGTGCTTCTCAGCACGGTGTGCGTGGAGCTCGTCGTTGTTTTGTGTTTTTTTTGTCACTTCTAGTGGAGCTCGGCTTTTGTAGCTCCTCAAGCTGAAAACTCATCGTGTTGTGTGTTTTTTTTTTAAAATTTTTTTTATTTTTTTTTTCCCAGTTGTGGGGTTTGCTAGACTCTTGTGTTATCACCTCCAATAGTGGTGTCGTAGTCTAGTGGTTCGTTATTCTCAAAATTAACCGAAATTAACCTTAAGCAAGCCCACCTTACCAGATCGTTTCCAGGAATTTTTATCGTGCATCAAACTCTTTAAATCTTAACAACAATCCACATATAATACCTCGGCACATCCCGGAGGATGGCTTCCCCGCTACGTTAGTAACCTATAACAAGTAACCACATGTGTTTCAGTTAAACTCTGTTCAGCGTCAGAGTAGATTTCCGGTAAGTTTTTACAATGCCCGGAAAGCCACTGCCCTCCGTTCTCGCAGTCCAGAGGCCACAATATCGACAACCTATCCCTACACCCTGAAAGAGTTAAAAGGTCGCAGTCGGTTTACCGGTCTTTACAATCTACCGGGAACTTGTCTTGGTAAATCGGTCACGCAAGCCTGGGTTCCAACTACAACCACACCCAATGAATCAAAGCAAGAAGATACAAGACTCACAACAAGTTAGTACTAAGCAAATCATATGAGCAAAAGAACCTTCCACGGGAATCGTCGGAACTCATCCACTACAAGGATAATAATCCCGGTATTCTCCGGACTCAGGCTTAGCCGGGATGTCTCCCGGTGTACCGAGAGAAGGAGGATGTCACCCCCTACTCCCCACTAATCTGAACACTTCCCACTTAAGGGAGGCTATCATAAATAGTTATGGGCTTCCCGGATCCCATCCGATAAAGCAACTCTTCCCGGTCCCACCGGTGAAAAGTCTAGAGCACAAGTCTCGGACCTCACTCTACCTATCTAACCCGGATATCCTAGCCCCTCGGGATGTTTCTACCCACACTCAATCACTTAACACACAACAAGTCACAACCTTGCACACCTAGCAAAGACACACTAAGAGGACTTAACTCTCTCCCGGTCCACTCACACAAGCTCAACAAAGACTCTAGACACAAGCAATGAAGGCAAGACACGAGGAGATCAACAAAGAGAAGAGTACATAACACAAGAGCCCAAGGCTTTTAAGTACACAAAGGCCACTAGCTACCCTCCAAAATTAGATCCCCAAAAAGTGAAAATGGCATCTAAAGAGTGCACTAAAGTCAATAACTACGCTCCAAAACTAGACCGCAAAAGGATAAAACGGCATTTAGGGGGTGCACTAAAGTCAATAGCTACCCTCCAAAAGTAGCTCCACTAAAAGACAAAACGGCATCTAGATCCTAAAATCAAGGGTAGCCTAGTCATCGGCGGATTACCGGTAGACCGGTAAACTGGAAGACTCCCAGTCCGGCGGTCCCGGGACCGGTGAACCTTTTCCTAATAAAAATAAGTAGCCGGAGAAACCACTCAAGTGGTAGTGGCCGGGTGCGCAATGGGGCCCCATCGACATCACTACTCTCACCCTAGTGTGTAATTCTAGCAACTTAAAACGACATCTCACCAACCGGTGAGGTAAATCAACACATAATATATAACAAATACTCAACCGAAAGATTCTTCCGGTTGAGACGTATAGAGATTGTCACCACGTCTGGAAGTACCAACATGGTCAAGAAAATCCCCCGGGAGGTCGGATGTCTCAACCGGGAGGTCTACCGGTGGATTGGGAATATCCACCGGGAGGTCTACCGGTGGAGTGGCGGTATCCATCGGAAGGTCTACCGGTAGAGTGGCGGTATTCACCGGAAGGTTGGGTGTATCTATAGATACATGCGGAGTCTCATTAAGCTCGATTAGTATAGCCGCATAGGACTCCACCAAAGACTCCGGGATTGAGGAATGGAGGTCTACCGGTTCCTTCCCGGTAGAAGTTACCGGGAGGCTTCTTTTTCTCTCATAGACCTTCAAGTCCCACTCCTTGGAGGACGGGAAATCCACCCGACTTACCGGAGAGCCATGTTGTCCCGAGTGGACAAAATTCTCAAAATGCCTGTACTTCCACCAATCTCCCTATTAACTTGTCACAAACTCCGGTCCGGCCCGGAAACACAAGTCTACCGGTCAACCGGTTGACAATTCCGGAACACTTTGCTAGTGTATGTGGATATGGGTGTCTCACACATCTAGCAACATACTAAGAACACAAGGGCACATATAATCGTAACTAGGAGAGGACTTTGGAGTCAAGGATTTAGAAAGAGGTTCTTCCCGGTTGACCGGGAAGACCGGAAAAAAGTTAGGAATTGAGGGCAAGACCTAAAATGATTGGAGGAGGGAGACAATTTAAAATAACAACTTGCCACACGGCTAGGACAATCGATAACAACTACACATGTAAACAATAAGGTCTAGATGAAGTTCCCCGGGGGACTTTTTCTCTAGACCGGGGAGGATATTATTGGGGAGTCACCCCGGTAGACAAGAGAGGAAAAGACTCACAAACTAGAAATTCTCACAAACAAAAGAAACCCAACATGGGCAAGAGTCACCTTTGTTGTTGCACCCGCAACCTCCTTCCTTTGTCTCTTTTATCTTCTCGCTTCGGCCACAAATCTCATCCACTTCTGCAAACCCTAGAATCTCCACCAAACCCTAGCTCGCACACCTCTTCTACCAAACCCTAGCTTGCGCACCTCTTCCACCAAATCCTAGCGCGCGCTACCTCCTCTTCAAACCTCTTGCGCTACCTCCTCTTGAAACCCTAGTTGTAACCCTTTGTTGCACCACCTCTTTGACTACTTCTTCAAACCCCAACTCCAAAAAGACAAAATAGAGAGAGAGGGAGAACCTATGAGAGAGAGAGAGAACTAGAGAGGGAGATAGAGGAGAAAATTTGAGGGGAGGGGGATTTTTAGAGGAGGGGAGAGAGAGAAGAGTTCTGGAAGGGGGAAGAGTTTCTGGAGAGGACACATCAAATTTCGGGGAGAGAGAGGTCGACCATGACGGCTGGAGATATCCGGGCTGCTGTCCGGGTGATTCCCGGGTTGGTACCCGGGCTAGTTCATGCCGAGGTTGATACCCGGGTATGTTTTTTTTTTTTTTTTTTTTTTGGAATCTTTTTCTTTTCTTTTTCTTTTTCTATTATCTTTTCTTTTTTTTTGTCTTTTCTTTTCTTTTCTCTACCACTACTACTAATTCAAACAAGAATTAGCATCTAGAAGAACTCAACTACTTCTAACTACCTTCTAAACTTAAATAGTTAATTTAGATTTAAGTGGTGATTTTAGACTTACGTCTCGGAACCTCTCCCGGGACTCTTTTGATATTGTTTCCCGGGACTTAAATTAGTGATTTTAAGACCCGGTTTTATCACCACTATAACCTTATTAACTACTTAAGCATTTCTCTATTTTCTCTATTGGCTATCTAATCTAATTTCACACAATACTAACTACTTTTCTAATTAACTAATACTAAAAACCATATTTTAACTAATTTTTTTGGTAGGGGCGACCAAGTGGGAGTTTTAGACTCCCACAAGTGGATTGTTGTGGCCTTCTCACGGTGGCTAGCCGAGATATAATCCTGAAGTTGACATTGGCGCCAAGTCGAGGAGCCGTAGATTGCTGCTGCTGAAATCAGATGTTCTTCGCGATGTCGCGTGCACGGTTCCTAGGTAATTCGAACTCGGTGAACGTGGAAAGTGCGGTAGCATGTGGATGGAATCAGATTAGAGCTTATGCATGTGGTCATGCGTGAGGTGTGGTAGTTTAACGTATTGATCGAGCAAGCCACAACTGCCCTTGTGTAACGTAGTCTAGTCTCAATGAATTGGTGTTATGCGGAAGCGCTGGCAGAATTTCCCTTGTGAATGGTTGAATGCCATCACCTTGTTATAAACGTCGGAGTTGTTGTATGAATTGTTGACCTTTGTATAAACTCATGTGAAAATCAATCGTGGTTGTGTCGTGGATTGATGAGTGTTGGCGCATGCGGAAGCCCTGGCCTTCAGGAGCGGTTCCAATGCTATTGAGGCTTATGGATATCATAATTGTGTGAATTAAACTATGTTCCCACCCACGTAATTGTCGACGTAATTAAGGCAGTCTTAGAAGTGTTGGTCGCATGCATAATGAGCTGGTAACTCATTATTTAACCATAGGCGAGTGGAGGTTAAGTTACGTTGGGTGAATTTGAATTTACCAAATAAAGTTAATTGTAAAGATTAATTGTAAGGAGGAAAAAATTACATAGGTTATTTGATTTACTAATTACTTAGGCAGTAGTAAATTATTGTCTAGATTAATGTAGATTAGAGTGTAGTTGATCTAATTTACCTTATCCTAACTTATTCACTCACGGTAAGTCAGAGTTACCGCACACAAGTAAAATAATTAACCCAAGTTAACTAGTCGAATCTCACGTAATCACTTAAGTCGAACCTAGTCAGTAATCAAGGTCTAACTAAATTAGCCTAATAGATTAAGTCTCGAACCCATTACCAAACCACTTGAATTTCCCTGAGTGGTGTATCAATTTAAGAGAGTGTGGGGGTTAAGATTGTTGGTTGGGCACCCAATTTTTGTGCATTCTAAGTAGGCGTTAGTTAGGGTGAATTTTGGGTTCATAGGGGCATCGTTCCCAAAGGTTGTATGAGATGCAATGCCCATTTATTATATTAAGTTTGTAACCTTAATCTTGACACCTTTCTATCTCTTTTTGTATGAGCTTGAAGTAGTCCTTGTCACGGACATACTCCATTTGGAAATGGTTGTGTAACCTTCATGAAGCCTGGATTGCAGTGGAAAGGAGAAGTGAGGGATCCGGGTTTCTCTCATATTCCGTGAGAGGGTTGGAAACCGTAACTGGTCGTAATCGGATCCAAATTCTCTAGGATTTTTGTCGTTGTAGTAAGCGAAGGGCCGAAATACCTCTTGTATGACCGGCTGTCTGGCAGCGTCCCTACAGTTGTGAGGAGGTAGACACCACCCTAGTGCGTGTGCTTGAGATGTGTAGGAGTTGTTAGGGTTGATAGTAAAGTCTTTTGCCACTCTAATCTACGAGGGAAGAGTTTTGTACACCAACCCTCTCCAAATAGGATGCGTCCTCTGATAGCTAACGTCATGAGGGAAAACTAGAGCTGATTATGGTTACTTGTGGTTTGATATTCTTAGATCCGGATTCAAAATCGGAAATAGGAAAGTGAGGAGAGGCAATCCGGATAACCAAAAAGGTGAGGTGACCGGATTGGGCTTGATTGAATAAGAAGAATAAGAGAAAGTATATGAAGAAGTCATAACCAGATTGTCCTAACCTAGCTAGCTTCACCTGAATCCCTATACTATAAGAAACCCGTGTTTTTTGTTATGTCCTTAATCATGTCAGCGTGTTTTTTTGATGTCTTGGAGCTAGCCAGTAATGTCCCCGTGAACGTGAGGATGTCCGCGCGTCAATAATGAACAGTGGAGGTGGGAGGGTCCTGAAACGCGCGTGCGAAATAGGAGACGCGATGATGTCTCCAACAACGCGCCCGTCTCCGAGGACGTCATCGAGGACATCTTGGGTGACGCAAAACTGCCACGCTGGCAGTGGACAAACGTTTCACCTGAGGTAAGAATGTTGAAGTTACTGTTGTGCAAGGTAGAAAGCAGCCCAACGTTAAAAAAACAACGAAACGGGCAGCGGTCTGCAAGAGGAGGAAAAAAAAGGCTCGAGCCTTATAAAACTAGATTTTTTTTTTTTAAATAAAAAAAATAAAGTATATAAAATTGAAGAATATTCTGATTATATTTGTTAACTTTGATCCTCTGAAATTTTTGATTTGTCCACTTCGTATCAAAATGGTTTCCAAAATAAAATTTAATTTTAAATATTAAAAATACAAAATATTAATTAATATTATAATAATATTTTATAAAAACTGATTATTCTGTAATTAAAGCGGATATATTAAATTTAGTACTGTATATTTAAATATTAAATAATATTTATTAATTAATATAATATTAAAATACCACTTTTCTACCAAAACCCGAATTATAAGGAATTTAGGGTGATTTTGTAAAGTCCTTGGTGGCTTACCCATGTGGACATATTATATATTTTGTAGTTTACAGCACTTCATCTACATGGCAAACACAATTCCATGTTGGACAAGGTGACACGTCATTTTGTGTATAGGTCCACGTCACTTGAGACATCCAATTGAAGATGTCTCGAGTAACGTCTACATGTCTTTGAGGACATCCCACAGAGACGTCTCTGAAAACATCAGCAGTGTTTGGCAAAACATTGACATGTCCTGGAAAACATCAACATGTCCTGGAAAACATCATCGTGTCTTGCAAAACATAACCATCAAGTAGGATGAATTTCGCCAAGTTCATTGGATGAATAGAGGCGGCGAGGGTTAGCTGCTCCAGCCATAGTTAGGTCATGAGGCGGCTAGGGTTAGCTGCTGCAGCCATAGTTAGGTCATGAGACCTTTAAGTAGAATTTGAGGTTGCACAAAGCTCACTTTGGCCTTCATTTCTCCAAGTAGTTAGAGTTTAGAATGTAGAGGTTGGAGTTTTAGAGTGTAGACTGAGTTTACAAGTTAGAATGTTAGAGTTTAGAGTGTAGAGGTTAGAGTTTTGAGTGTAGAGGTAAGAGTTTAGAGTGTAGAGGTTAGAGTTTTGAGTGTAGAGGTTAGAGTTTAGAGTGTAGAGGTTAGAGGTGCAGTGTTGGACATGCAATGTGCTGTGAGCGACATATAGACGTGACCATGTTGTAGAAGACGTATGCCGCAGCACTTAGGAAACGCAGGGACGTCTTTTGAAACATCCCCGTGTCTATGGAGACATATTTTAAATTGCGTGTATATCATATTACCACATTTGCAACTAGGCCAGTAAGCATGAATTTGGATGAATGTACATGTTACATGTAAGATGAGGTATTCATGTCTTGTACTCATGTCTTCTACAACATACTCATGTCTTGTACAACGTATTCATGTCTTGTACAACATCTCTTGATGTCCCTCAAAACACCATCACATATACAACGTCAACAATACCATGCATCAGGGGATGTCACGTCAGACACGCATAAGTTCTTTGAGACGTCTGCAATGACACCCTCAGTGCCGACGACCATGGGTCGGCAACGTATTGGAGGACGCGATCATGTCCATCGCCACGTCCTCTAGGGCATGGCGATGTTCAACGAAATCAGCATCAAAATCCAAGTAGCGTTGGCGTAGACGTCGAGCAGGACATCTCCACGTCAACCCGGGACGTCTTAAAAAACAAAGCCATGTTACCAATGACGTCCCCGCAAACACGAATCTGAAAAAAAAACCACGCAAATCTCTGCTGACGTGGCACGCCACGTCACTCTTTCCCGGGTCCACATCAGAGGCCACGTGGGTCCACATCACATGCCACGTCAGATGCCACGTCACCAATGGAGAGGATGAATTTCCCGGCCATGTGGCACTGCCCGTCATCCTGCCGCTTAGGTGTCGTCTACGTGGCGCCCAGTTGGCACCATTTCCAGCCTCCCAAAATCTCCGAAAATCGTCCCTGTCGCAGGGATGTCCTCGCGTTTTTGGTGATGTCCCCACGCGTTACAGCGTGTTACACGCGTTGGTACGTTAGAGGGATGTAAATTCGGATGTCTACATGTCTCCAGGGACATGATTCAGGACGTGACAAAAAACACGGGTTTCTTATAGTGTTAGAACGATACACGTGTCACCACTTGTGGTGTTTAGGGCACTTAAAACACTCAAGGGGATGCACTTGCAACAACCGTGTTCCAACATACTTACGTACTACTGGTACGTTGTGCAATGTAAGTTTTATCGCTTCATCAAGAATGGGAAGGCAGAAAGGATGGTTGCTAGTGCGGTCAAACGAGCCAGAGAGATTCCAAAGGAGCATGTCTACATCGATTGCGCCTAGGACATCGCCTATATGGCGAGCCAGACAAGTTTTCCCTCAATTTGGGTCACTACGAGGTCCTCCACGGATTGGGTTCACTACTCATGCCTTCTTGGTTTGAGAGGAAACATCTGCAAATATATGGTGAAGGTCTTCAAGATGGTGAACAAAAATGTAGAAGACATAGCCATCATATATTTTTAGGGGTAAATTTTTCGTACCCTTGCAACAGAAGTGCTTATTGGTGCCGTGGACATTGTACAGGACACAGTTCTTCGACCGGATGCTTCCTTGCAAGGCATTTATCAAAGAGAAGGGGTGATGGAAAATCCACAAAAGCAGCTCGCCAATCTTGGGTCCTTGTTCACAAGTATGCAAAAGATGGTAATGGACAACCTAAGTTTGCTCAATCATGCACTCGTAGGCGCGTCTGAAATGAACAGTAAGCTTCTAAATATCAAGGTGAAGGCTGACGGAGGCGTCCTACACCCCGCGTTGCAACCAACGTTTGAATTAAATGAGGGAAATAGATGTAAGACGCGGAGAAAGGCTTGTAGTGAATTTACGGGCCATAGGACAAAGTCCTCTAGCTTCCAAGGGTCCCGTCCTAGAAGAACAACTTAAAAGGTTTACTGTCTTTTTGATGTGGCGGATATCCTTAAACGTATTTTGCTTAGATATGCTTTGGATCCATATTTAGTATTTCTATATTTTCAAGAAAAAACAGTTTCAATGTATTATTTACAGTGCATGGTCTACATTATAATTCAGTGAAATATGAACAGGACAAGTTAAACAAAATAAACATTTGGAACATAACGCCATATTCTTTAAAATGAGACAAAATGTGAAATTTGAGACAAAAAGCCTACTATTTTGGAATAATAACTTATGAAAACTAATCGCAAACTAGGACATACTTTGTAAAACATAAGAGAAAACATCTCATATTCTTCCAACGAACAACATCATCAACGTAATACTCCACAATAGCATTACACATATATACTACTAATAGATCAAAACACAATTTGGAATATAATATTAGTCCTAGAGGACTAAATGGCGTACAAAACCATAATAATCAAAATATATTTCAAGGTATTGTTTACCAAACGTACAAAGATAAGTAAGTATCTATTTATAGTACTCACAATTTAAACAATTGTGTCTATAAATTAGTAGAGAATTACTATAGTAGCTTCTACTACAAATCCAAAACTGGAGTATCATTATTACAAAGACTCGGACACATTTGATCCAACTCCACGTGCTTTTAGAAGCAAAGCTTCTTGCGCTTTCACTTTTGCATACCCAATCATGATTTTTTTCTTTCGAGAGTAAGGTCTATACAAATCATCCGCTTCTAATTCCTTCACTTTTCCCAGATTCAGAGGTGGTAGCTGACATTCAGAACTATCAGGCCTAAAACCATCGCCTGCTTAAGAGGATATTGACTTCCGACGATACTGTGCAGATGCAGAACTCAGACGTCTTGGCTTTACACCAAGTGACTGAGTTTCCAACTCGCGTGAAGGAATAGGAGATTCTCTAATCCGAAAAGCACCTTGAGATCGAGTACACTAAAGGTGCCTTTGCTTAATGGCGGGACAAGTAGGCTGGAGGGGCGAACAAGAAGACAGAAGAATATCAGAAGAAATAAGCTTAGCTTCTTGCACTAGGTTTAGATCAACTGCTTCATCGACATAGAGTTGCCGTTGAGGAGCACAATCTGCTTTAGGCTCTACAAAAGAGCACATCCGCTTCAGAGGAGAAGAGGATGCCACAGGTGTTATCCCAGCCCTATGCTCTAGAGGGCTATCTACAACACCATCATCGACCTTTTGCTTGGAGAAGTCCATGATAGCAGAGACAACATCAATTGCAGCGCACATAAGATACGGCTTCGATTAAAAAGACTAGGCAATACCTCCATGAAAAGACCTAGAGTACTTAGAAAACGAGCCAACGTTGGAGGGTAGTTTACTACAATCACTCTTGCAAGGGGTAGGTGTGATGCTAGCCTCCACGACATGCAATGAGGTTGATATGATAGAGGAATCAATGAGAATGACAATTTTACGTTCAAAGTAATCCAACTTATCGTCGACCCAAGGATAAATAGTAAACTTGACCCATCAATAACTATTCAACACGATCCACCGATCAATATCGGCTCGACCCAAGTATAACAAAGAAGCACGACACAACATTAAATATTATGCTCAACCCAACTATAAATAAACATATCTACAAATGAATTTAAGCTCACGTGAAATGACTTTAGGAAACAATAACAATGTTATAGTACAAAAAAATCAAGTCCATATATTCACCAATGAAAAAATATATTTACAAAATTTACGGAGTTTTTTTTGTCAAAACATACTGCCTACTTCCATACATTAATAAACACAACTACAATCTAGCAGATGATGTAGCAACCTCTGGAATCACGTACTCCACATCAAGGTTCTTTGAGGAGAGAGCCATTCCATTTGTAATATACTTCATCAAAGGACTACTAGCCGCCAACGGCGGAACGCCAATGCGGTTGCTATTAACGAAATCCTTCAACTACTCAACATGGCATTTAGAATCCAAACGACGTAGCCAAGGAAGAAGTTCTTGAGTCAAGAACTTATCATCCTTAGCTCCACGTCGCCATGGATGGGGGCAATGGCGTTTCCAGAATAATTACAAATGCTCTTCTCCGGGCTGTCATCTATAAGAAGAGTGTTTTCGGAGTTCATGACACCCAAATCATCTTGACGGTCAAATACTGAAGAAGACAACCTTTTCAAAAAGATCATCTTCTTTGAATTAACCTGAGTCATTAAAAACTTATTTTGTGATGTTTCAATCTTCTTACAACTCTCCTAACGAAGAACGAGATCTCGAGAAGACATATCATAGAAGAGATAATTTGTAATCTCCTCTGTGGTGGATTTCATCATTGAGCTCCAAATGACAACAGAGTTCAAAAGTTCTCTGATGTTCGCCAGAAACTCACGCACGCCAGGATGAGTATACACAGCTTCCGGACCTATGTAAGCGGGAACGGTGGGCGAAAACTCTACCCGACTCCTGGAGCACCTCGACAAGGCAGGTGCATGTGCACCCTCGCACAAGATGCCATTTAAATCTAGGATAATATTCAGCCACTTCAAAGGCCAAATAATCTAGACAACAGACACACTCCTACGAGGACCGTCCTCGTACACGACAAACACACAAAACAGTCAATGGGAGGAATCAGATGAAAGTATTCGATGAAATGCAGATTGAGCAACATGAAAAGGAACTGTCACTCATTGCATGAATTCCACTCCACACAACAACTGCTGCCAAACTTTCCCATTCTGAGGCTTGAGGGCAAGAAGACGGTGAACAATGTCATCCAAACTCATCTAAGAAAACAATTGAGTAAAATTGAATTGTTAAACAATTCTTAAAATTGTAAATAAAGTGGTTTTATACAAAATTTGTACATTCGTCCTACTGTACTTAAAAAACTGTAAGGATTCGACACCTGCAAGCCACCACAAATACAGATAAGACCTACTGCAACTAACAACAATTTTTTAAAGGAGGCACGGCTATGGCACATCATGAGACCATGAAAAAAGACCAAAATGGCTAGCGAACCTTATTCTCTTCAGACGCCGAGGACCTTCAGTGAGGGCTCATAGTTTATTGGATCCTCGTCCACCATGCAGACATCTTCCCGTGCCAAAGGTGCCTCCACGTTGATGGTCTCTTAGACACACTCTTCAAGCTGTTGAAGACGAGCAGGTTCTAGTGTTGGCGACGCCATTGGAGTAGACAGAGCACCGCGTTTGTCGTCCACTGATACCGCTAGATTGTGGAGTAAGCAACATGGGCTTGTATCCTCGGATCGAGGATACTCTACGGACCCCCTCGTCAACGGTAATGGCTCCTCAGAATAGATCTATACCTCAGGATTGCCAGCCAAGGAATTATGCCGAAGACCAGCGGAGGATGGTCCTGCAGACGATTCAGAGGAGGAGCACCAAAGTAATGAAGACGACGAAGGGTCTGCATTACGAAGCAGAGAACCAGCATTATCCTCGATGCAAGGATAATTTGACACAAGAGGTGCAACGGATGGCGATCGACCTGAGGAGACGGAGTGGGTCAATTGAGGGCTTTGAGAAAACATCAAAGCCAACTCCTCCTTCATTTGAGCTTGAAGCTCAGCTCGAAGTCACCTTCGTTGTCACTGGAATTTGACAGCAGAATGACAGAATCATTTTGAGCATTTGGTGCTGAATGATCTAGAACAACCAGTTCTATTGGAGGCTCATCCTCAAGACCACCACGCGTGAACTTGGAATACGAGATGGCACGACTTCATCACACGCTTGCAAATCGTCATCTGCAGTAGCCGGCGCTAATCATAGAGATGATTCACTGCCAACATCGATATCAGTATGAGATGGTCTAACCTCATCCTCGCGAAGGTTCGAAAAATCCACATCATCATTGCTCCCATAAGGATTGAATTCGAAACTGTCCTCCAAGACACACCGGTTAGATCCAATAGGTGAATGGAGGGAAGGCTGTTGTCTTGGAGACTCCATATCCTCATCATCCTCACGCTGAACCCACCTTGAATCCATTACGGGAGCAGCACCATCGTCAAATCTGCGGCTAGTAGATGGAACTGCTGCAGATCGAGGGGCCGAGGCAGTTCATGCTCCAGTCTGCATGGTTCTGCAGTCTTAACTACTCCAAGGTGCTACAGTCCGTGTGGTCCTACGTACTGAGGTGTCGCGAGGCGCTACGGATTGCGGAACTCTGATAAACAATGGCATAGACCCACCGTACGTACAATTATCATGAATGAAATCATTCATGTCATACTTATATATCATCTTCGTGTTAAACTTGTATGACAATTGGTAGTCTTTGTCAATGACACCGTAGAACAAAGTTCCAAACATCTGCAGAATACAACATACAGTGTGATATAAGAAACAAACGACACAAGCGCACAACATATAATTTTTGATTATAATGATTTTATCCTCGATCCGAGGATAAACAACTTGTTCTAAGTAAGGCTAGATTGGTGCAAACGTGAATCAAACATGAAAAGCATTCGGAAACACATAATCCATGTATATATTACAAGAACTATCAAGATTACATAACACTCAATTGGAATAAGTTTATCCTTGAGCTGAGGATGAACTGAACAATGAAGAGGGAACAAAATACCTTGCTTGCCAGCACAAATTTTGAGCGGCAGTATACACCGAATACACGCTCCCCATAGTTGGAGAACTGCGAGATGAGTTCCAGGTAGAACTCCATCCGCAATTTATAGCCATGGACTGCTTAACATGCCTCTAAGTATTTGTTCTTCTGTGTGTAATATGGTGTGTCCACGGCAGAATAACATGGCAGCACTTTTTTGAGCAATATAGGGGATTGAGGATGGTCTTTACGAATGAGGAATAGAAGATATACCTCAAAACATTTCGACCTTGACGTTCCTATGTTGAGCTGCTCGTATGCTGATGGCATGTACGCGGAAGAAAGAGATTTGTACTTCTTCATCCATTTCTCTGCATACCTCCGTGCATGCAAATTTGCTCTGTCCTCAGAAGAAGTGATCCAAACCCAGACGGTTGGAGTGTTAAGGGTCGGAACCTTTTTCTGGGAGAGCAGAGTCTTGATAAAGGCAGAGAAGTGTGGCTCCTCCATCGAGTTGTCCTTGGATGCCTACCCTAGGGACCTGACGAAGTTCAAGCAGTCCAAGAGGCCACTCTTTGTCCTTAGTTGGTGGGTCAAAATACACACCAAACTCCATTTTTTCCCCATCGAAGTCCTGAAGCTTCGAAGGGCCATCGTGTGGAGAGAACTGGTTCTTCACGAACAAGAACTTTGTGAAGAACAAAAGAACGTTGGAAAACTTCTCCACTAAGTGAGAAGCTCCCTTCAACTTTCCTGCATTTATCAACCGCATCGAGAAGAACTCCTTGATGGGACGACAAAGGAGCATGTTGTAGGTTGCACAAGACACACGGTGATCTTCCTTCCACGACTTCCACACCTTGTCATCAATGGATCTGTCTGGTAGTAGAAACTTCAAAGACGGGTCAATTGCGATCAACTCCTGCACGACAATGCGCTTCTTCTTCCTGCGATCCACCCAATCCTCGTAATGGAAGCAAGAACTATGAACCATGCTTGTTCTTTGGAGAGTAACTTTTGGGTACCCTTTAACTCAATTGTTGTCTACCAAGAAAGTAAACAAGTCCCTTAAGTCTTTATTGGTTAGATGTCCCAGCCTCTTGAAGAATTTGCAATGGTTAGGAGAAACTTTGTTGCCCTTCGACTCGTTATAGGGAGTCATGGTGTTAGAGTTTATAATTTCTCTCCTCCTATGCATTTCAAGGAAATCCTCGCACAACTTGAAGATGTCATCCGGAAGTGAGATCACCTTGATCTCATTCGTCAGGTCGGATGACTTGTTAACCTCCTTCCCTTCCTTTGTTGGATCGATAATCTAGAAGCGGTTGACAATGAGCTTCGAAAACAGCTGCAAACATGATACATGATTTGTCAAACCTAAAACATAAAATGACTGAAAAAGCATGTCGTCCAATATAAGGGACTCACAAGTATTTTACTAAGCGGCATTGCAAATATGTATCCTCAACTCGAGGATACAACTCTGAATGACAACTTAATAACGAACTCAGATGTATTTACTGAAGGTTATTGCAAGTCAGTATCCTCGACTCGAGGATACTACTTAGAAGGACAACTTACCTGATACTTCTCTGTGTGAAAGACATCGCCATTCATCCGAGTTGCCCCTTCTTCTTGTTGGTAACTAGGACGTCCGAAGTTGAGCCATACATGACGGCAACTTAAGATCTCATTCCCCCAAGTCGGTTGGGCATGGTCGAGGTAGTTGGTGTCATTGTATAACTTTGAGATCCTCTGCAACTTCAAAGGATCTTTCAACCATACCACATATGCATTCCATTGCTGCAGGTCTCTTTTTCGAGTCTCTCTACAATTTTCATTGTCCTGCAGTTTCTTGGATGCCTCGACACTATGTTGTCCGTTGATAAGAGTGAACTTGCCATCCTTGATGGCATCCCATGAGATGGGCTTTGTCTTTATTGGCTCCCCATGCTTGTTGATTAGACAAATGTAGATCTTCTGGCATTGATTGACTTTGCCAAGCTACACGAGAAAGTCCATTGTGCTCAACACGATGCCTTCCTCCATCCCTCGAATCACAAACTGTGTCTTTGCGACCACACACTACTAGATTCGCACTGAATTGAGGACTCGAGAGGAAAGCACCGTCTGCATTCCTCCCAGAAGTGGCGTTGTGATTCAGTGATCTTCTGAAAGTCCACCCGAGGATCGTTTCGCGCTTTCTTGGGGGTCGTAGCCCTCGTAACAGTGGATGATGAGTTGCCGCCAGCGGTGGGCTTCGTCTTCTTGGTCAAGGGTTCCCTTGGCGTCGCTGGCGCTGTTGATGGTTGTCTGGGAGGAGCATGACTTGAGGTACGGGGCGCCATAGATCCCGAAGGATTGGTCTCGACTTTAGCTTTTCCGCGTGCTTGAGGACGTGGATTGGCTTCGACTGGAATCGGTCAAGCCTCAAACGTTGAGAGCAACTGGTGAATTTGCCCCAATCGCCTGTTAACTTTTTCGCATCCTTGTTTGTCCAGGGCTCATACTTTTTGAACGCCTCCCTTAGCAATCCCCAACCGTTTCTCACAACACTTTCGAGCAATTCAGAACAGTCATATTGATCGAGGGGGGTACCAACTTTCACGACAATGGAGTGGCAATGTGGCAGATCAACTCCAACTTTGTCAAATGCCTGAATGCCGAGAACAATGTACTCCCTCCGCTATTCCTCAACAAAAGCTTTCAAGATTCGAGGGATGGAGGATGGCATCGTCTTGAGTGGCACAAATGGAGTTTCTGTTGAGTGGCACAAATGAAACGTCGTCGTTCACCTTGAGCATTACTTGAACAACCTTCCTAAACTTTGAGATTGACCAAGATTTGACGGTGTCCTTAAACATCCACCAAGACCCATAGTTCTCCACAACATCGTCTATAAACGAAGACGGTGCCAAAGGATTTTCAAACCTCTTCATAAAAATCTCAGAAGCAGAGTAATTGTAATTACCATCATCTTGCTGAAGTTGAGATGCCATCTGCAATATACAGACATACGCATGTATTAGTTGCAATGTCGTAGCTATATTCTCGAGGCGAGGATAATTATTGGGTAAATAATCTCTTTTAAATATAGCCAAGATAACTTTTATTCTCGAATCGAGGATAACTTTTACATCTTTGCTTCTAATTTGTGGTATTGAAAAAATGGTTGCAATTTTATATGATTTAAGTGCATTTTTGTGAAACCACCTATAGGACTTATATAGAATAGACGCACATTGACGAGAGTGATGGATTATTATCAGTAGTAAACAAATACAAATCTTTTATTTCGACCTTTGTATGAATTCTGATGATTTAGTGAAATGATATCACATACTCTAATTAGCTCACTTTGACAGAGTTGTTTTTCTATAGAAGTTGTTTTAGACCTGAAGTATCCTCAACTCGAGGATAATTTAGAGTTGTGTTTTTAGAAAACGTGGGTGACGAAGTGTTGTATTACTTTCTATGGACTATTATGGCACCACAATTAATTTCAAATATTTTATCCTCGACTCGAGGATAGAACATGTTTTTGCATAGTTCGTTCAATCATATTCTGAACTATTCACACCCTACAACTAATAGTTTAGAAATGCCAGACTAGATATCGTGCACTCTATAGGGCATGGAGTTACTCGACTCGAGGATAAACTGCAACTTAATAATGGTTGTTTTTGGCGATGTCTGACGTCTTAATACGTTGGCCTGACACTACAGAATTGATGGTCTTTAGCTTCAAACGATAAATTACATGGTATTTATCCTCGACTCGAGGGTAAACTGCGAGTCTAATATGGTTGTTTCCAACAATGCTCTACGCCGTACACTCTACATCACACTCCTTAAATTGCTGAGTTTTGTATTATTTAGTAATAAGTCCTTCGGCACTGGCCAGATTTATGAAATGCTTCATACCGCACCTCTGAATTACCAACAATGTTATTGATATGAAATATGTTGTTAATATGCCGTTCAAAGCCTGCTGCACATCAAGTTCATTTGTAAAACGTTAGTTCCATCACAAAGCGGACAACACATCCAGACTCAAACTCACAAATGTACACACATTCAACCCCACAGACATAAATAAACACATACACATGGTTTCAATACTGAATATGAAAAATTGAAATCAAAAGGCAATCTAATGAACTTACTAGATGCCTATAGAGTAGATGAATCAACACGCTCCCCGAAAGCTCACTGATAGCCAAAAAAAGCCGACTTACAAACCCTATCGCTCACACAACAATCCCAATCTGATAATTGTTTCATACATTTACAGGACACTCAATTCTACTTCAACGTTGAAGATTTGTTGAGAGCACTCGCAGAATTGATGTAGGTGAAATGTTTGCAAGACTCTCGAACAAGAACCTATTTATGTCAGAGCTCACGCTAAACACTATCTAAACTCCTCCCGATCTAGAAATCCTGAAATCGCAAAAAAAGACGGCTTGCAATACTATCGATCACACAAAACCCTTGCAGAACCTCACAAAACCCTTGCAAAACAAACCTCACATCCCCTTGCAAAACTACACAAAACAGAATGACAACTTCAGTTTCTACGCGCGCATATACATGCGCACACACACGCACTCACAATAATACACTCACTTACACACACAACCAAACACACGACCTCATAGACACTCACTCACCCGCACACACAAAGAATAACTGCGACACCAAGGAGGACAGTGAAATGGCGGCGGCGGTTCTAGATGTTTTTTCCTACCTCGTTACTCCATGACTGTGCGATGGATATCATCCATCACTCAACGATCACAACAGATGATTAACGAATCATATTCAAGTGGAAATTTCATGGAAATGGTGCGTTCGTTTGTTTAACACTTTATGAGAAATAAAAAAACTTTCACTTTTTTTACTTCATTTCATATGCTTCCAAAAGCACTTTTATGAACCCCTAAGGTACCGTAACATTTCAACACCCAAAAACCCTCCAAACTTTTTGGATTACAGTCCAATGAACAAAGAAGGAAATAATAACTTTTATTTCTAGTTTTGACCGTGGGATCTCAATTAAGACTTAAATAGTAAACCACTCACTAAATTTCATAAATTTTTACTGCTTGGATTGAAAGATTATAATCTTTGAAGTCAAGAAAATGGTTTAGTTTCTACCCTGCGTTCCTTAGTCAGTAAGAAGGTTTACACCACATATTGTTTTGGAGAAAATAAAAAGTGAAAAATATAAGGATCTCTAAGTTCGATGTTGAAAAGACGAAGTATTTTTTGATATCTCGCCAACATAGAGTGACAATGTCTCAAAATGTTTCTCTTGGATTAGTACTAGTATGCTACTTGTTACTATAGTCAAGAACTTTTTTGGGACAGTACAAAGGAAATTTTCAATACTTGCAAGTATTGAAAATCTCACATTCAATAGAGTGTCCTATCAAAGGTGTCTCGATGTGCTTGAGGTGCATGCACCCCCCATGTGAAAATCTAAACCTTATACCCATTTCATCAAATCTCTAATTCAAGAAAAAATTGTTCTCACTACGGTCTTAGTAATGCCCTTCTAGTGTAAAAAAATTTAAGAGGACTACTGGGAATTGACACCATCGGAATCCATCTGAACTTTCAAACAGCCCATTTTTACACTTCGTCCTTTTAAAGGTGTTAATGAATATTCTTCAATGTGAATAACTTCCAACATTATGGGAATTTTTCATCTATTCTACACAAATTAGCAAGATTGATTCATTCACTACCAACTATTGCACTATGTTGCATTATGAACATATTTTGGCAAACTACCAGAATTTAAGGATGAAATTGGGTGTATTATCATGGATATCTATGTAATTTAGAATGTCTCTCATATGTATATATAAATCACATAAAAAATCTATTTTGAATGTCAATCTCCAAATTCAAAAAGAATTTTGTCCTCAATGAACTAATTCAATATGTCTCTAAATATAACTTAATAACATTAAGTTAACTCGGTGATTCATGAAAAATTGTCTTGCAATTTAATAACATTTTAGAATACTTTTGTAAACTACTTGAAAATAAAATGTATCTTTTCATACTAAGGATCTCAAAATCCCTAAAAAGATATTTTTGACCAATGAAAAATTTAAGTAAAGTTCCCTACGTTTTCTTTCACAAATTCAACCCCCTATATTTCCATCACAAGTTTCCTTCTAAAACACTAGGCGGCAGCTCATGTAGCTCTTTGGCAAGTTGGCAACCAGCAAAGCGAGTTTGGAAGCGTGGCTGGTTAAGGAGCCCCTCCAATAGCACCTAGTCTAATGCGGGTAGCAGGTAGCCCCCAGAAAACATCAATTTGACTTCTTTGATCATGGAAAAGCCTTTACAATTTTTTCCTTAGAACACTTCGAGAATTTTTCAGTCTACTGCAAAGTGTACGTAGAAAAGTAAAATAATGTTCATTTTACCATTTTCAACCATTTGATCTTTCTGTATACTATTAATCCTCCGTTCTCTCAATTGTTTGTACCACTCGAGCGTAGAGATTGACGATTACAGTGTTTAATGTGAAAAAGATGCTATAATGCCAAAACACTAATAATACCCTCCACAAATTGTATTTGTCATAAATATAAAAGGCTTGTACTCGTTTGAAAAGACATGTAGTTTTTTTTTAATCGGGATACAAATTTTATAGTTATCATAAGTAAATATTTTTACAAAAAAACTAAAGTAATGGATAAAAAGGATATTTAACAAAATCTGGACAAAATCACCATTTGTGGACCGATTAGACTCTGAATTCTTATCTGCTGCCAGTGGATGCTTCTCTTTGTATAAAAATTTCAAACGATCAAATTTTGTCCAAATCAAGCTTATGAGGTGTTTTTTGACATCTACATTTTTTGTTGATGCCATAAAACATCTCATGTGCTCCATATGGATAGAAAATGAGTGAGTTAGGCACTTTAGAAGATTATTGATAAAACGCTTCGGCAGCTCTCCGCTGGCAGCCGACCACTATTTACGGACTTTCATTTGTCCATATTTTGTTAATTATCCGATATAATTCTTTGTTACAACAAAAAACTCTCGACAGTTAAATTTGTTTATTATACATACAAATTATTAGCATACTAAACCGACTTTCATTAGTTGTATGAAACCAAAATCTTTAATTTAGAAGTGTGCAATATTTTGGAAGCATAGCATCTTCGAGATTCACTAGTTCAATTTTTTGTTTCTTTTGCATATTTTATCAAATTGCTATGCTTGATGTTTATTCATTAAAATAAAATAAAAACTATATTTCTTATAAATCTTTATTTTGATTTTTTAAAATGACTTACCATTTTATGCCTTTAAAATTTGATCATCAAGTACTTAGGTTAATCAATGTTTGAAATTGATTGATAATAAATTTAAACCTTTATCTGTAAGTCTTGAAGGAGGTGAAATACATTTTAAATTTCATGCATTTTAAACAAAAGTGAAATATCATCTCCGGGTACGCACTAGCAAAAGTTGTAGAAATTACTAGCAATTAAAAGTAGGGTCTAATTTATTCATTATGGATTGATATTGAAAAGAGAGCAGCACATGTTAAATACACTGCTTCAACATTATGAAACTGTACGGTTATAAGTAGAATTGCATTAGATTAAATACTTAAGATTTATGTACTCAATACATTTATCTTACCATGGAAAAATTGGGCATAGGGACTGAATGATAAACTCTAATAGGTATTTGTTGTCTACATCTCTAGAGCTTCAACAACTAATTGTATAGTTTTTATGATCTTTCCATGTGTTAAATGCTTTGCAAATTTGAATTTGTATGCTACAAGAGTACATGCATCTTTGGTTGCATACTTCTCTAAACTATTTAAGTACACCATATGCTTTGATTTCTCAAGAATCTTGACTACAAAGACTTTTAAGACTCTTGAAATTTTTTTTCAACAAACATACACGTTTTTGTAGTGTTTGCGTTGTTTGGATTTGTTTCTACATTCATCACCTTGTTTGGATTTTGTTATTTTTCTTCAATACATGTGTTTTGAATGTTGCTTTGAGATTGCTATGGACTTTCACTATTACGCTGAAGTGGTAAGAAGATTACACATAAACAATATGAGGTACATTTTTAGTGACCCAATGAAAAATGATGAAAACCTATATGGTACAAACTTTCCTACGATTTACCTTTAATATTTCAAAAAATACCATGTCGTATTATCTTTTCTACCAAGTAAGTAACCCTCCAATAAAGACTACATTACTACACGTCTATACAAATTTGAAGAGAGAGTGGCCTCCCTAGAATAACTTTTTTGGATTTTGCATATAGGAAGTCATATTAAGTGAAAATGTATTTCTACTTCTGTGCAAAAAACTCTAAGTTTTTTTATTTACATTTCCATTGAAAATTTGTTTGATGACTGTCACTTTCTCAAAGTGACTTTTAATTTCAACTATTTTTTTGTATATTCTGTTTTAGAATATAAATTTTGAATATAGAAATTTTTACAAGTTGGGTTGAATATTTCACATTACATGTGCTCAGACTAGCCATTGAGTTAATTTGACTTTTTAGTTTGAATAATTTTGTTATTATTTATATATTTTCCTTTAATAGCAGTCACTATAAGTAGATTTGGACGTCTTTTAAAATCTAGATAACTATAGGATATTTAAAATTGATATTGATATCATGTTTTTGGTTTTCTATTTTGGTGCAAAAAATAATTTGTAACCTTTCGGTAAGGAATTTTTTTTGGAGAAAGACAAGGTTATTTTGTACATTTTCTTTATAATTAAAGTTTTCTCACTTTTATATTTTTATTCTAAATAGTAATTTAATTTTGTTTTCTTTTTATTTCAGATCAAATCTTTTAAGTTGTAAATTTTTTGTTATTCAAGTTATTTTCAATTACATATTAAGGTCTTTTTCTAAATTTAATTCAATTTATTTTTGTATCAAATTTTTTGCTATTCTAAAAATAGTTTTTAATGTTGTTTTAATTATTGAGAAAAAACTAATTTTTAATTTACAAACCATTAGAAGATCCTATTTTATCAGAAGAAGTTTTCATTTTCTTTGTATTCTTGTTTTGTTTGGGACTCAAATGATAAAGATTCATAGCCAATTTTATTTTGTTTCATTGGGGTTGGTTGCTTTTTTAAATTAGTGTGACCCTGATAACGAGAAATGTTCTTTGTCAGCTGTAAAGTAGTGACATTATTAAAGTATATTTGTTTCCCACCAAATAATGTTGCCGCTAAAAATTTCCTTTCCCGCCCAGCTCTAGTTTTTGTGCACAGCTCCACTCATGACTTTCATACTTTCAGTTCAAGAAAGTCATTTCTTTCTCTCACCTCTCTAGTCATCTCTATAGTTCACCTCGGCTCCCTTGTTCATGCTTCAGGATCTTGCTTCTTCGCACTAAGATACTATATTTGTCGATATTGTTGAAGGGTTTTTATATAGAAGTGTTAGAGTCAGTGATTGTGTTTCTTGTCTTAGGATATGCTAGTGTCGCACTGCACATTTATCCTTAGGGCAGTTTTTTTATGCTCTTCTCGTCGAGGCCAAAGCCATTCTGGTTTTTTCTATTTTGTTCTCCGACTTCTGTTTTTTGTGTAAAGTGCACAGAGAGTGACCTTTGTATAAATTGTTCCAAAAAATTTGGGATTACTACAGCATTGAGGACATCATTGAATATTGTATATCTGTATAAATTTCTATCCTCGGGTCGGATAACAATATTTTGTGTGGTTGTATCAGAGGGCTATGTAACTGTTTAGTTAGTTTATATTCCATCAGATGAATCTTCAACTCAAGGATAAAACTTAGGATAAAACTATTCATTACCACACGTGAATAATAAAGTGTAAACTAATCATTGAGTATGATAAAATGTGATAGTTATTCTCGAGTCGAGGATAACTCATCTTAATTTTAAGGCTATTATAAAAATCTGAAATCCAAAGTAATCACAGAAATGCTCATTTAATTTGTAAGTATGATGCCTATTTATATAATCTTTGAACCAATCTGATTGAATATATTTAAACAAGTTTTTTAGATTCCATGATAGTTTCTTTTAAGGTTATCTTCGAGTCGAGGATAACTGCCTTCAATCTTATGATACACAAATTGCATGACAAAGGTTAATTTCAGATTTCCTCTTTTCAATGATTATGCAATGGTTGAATCTTTTTTGATACAATTTGTTTGAAATAATAATTTTCAGATTATCCTTGTAGCAAGGACAATTTGGAGTATCCTTATTGAGGCTACTATGATGTCGTCAATGATATATTCCAGACATTTATGTTTAATAGGATGTTTTCAGACATCAACATTATAGCGGTAGAGTAATGATGACCACAATTCGATCGGTGTGTTCTTATGATTATTTAGCTTGTTCTTTTAGAGAACAATTTTATGCCTAATGTTATCCTAGAGTCGAGTAGATATAAATGCCCGTATAAGACATTGACAAAATCAATTGATGAGGGATTATCCGCGAGTCGATGATAATCACTATATCATACATTGTATTCCCTATTCATTGAATTTGTGTTCTGACAATTTTCCATACAATTACCTAATGATTCCTTGATCCCTTTGAATGTGATATTTTGTAGATGGAGGATGCGTCATGTGATAGAGGTGTTCGAGTGCGACCAACCTTGCCTCTAGGTGTTGTTGCATGTCAGGGTATTCCTTGAGCGTCTTGGTTTTCAAAGCGCGTTGTCCTTCGAAACCTATCAAGGGCTAATGTTGGAATTGTATTGTGCCAAAGTGTTGATTCTAGTTTTGTTCCTGAAATCGGTGGTCAGCCGCTAGGAGATGATCATGTTGCGATTCTGATTGCTGCATCCTTCAATGAAGATGACATTCCTCTGAATTGAATGTTCGCTCTCCGAGCATGGCCAATTCAACACGTCTTCCTCCGTCATGTGAGTTTATATGACCAAGTGCAAACAAGCATTTACAATGCTACTCTTAAAGTATATCGTCGCGGACCAAGAGTTGGTCTTTGGTAGTATGAAAGCAATTGTCACAGGGCAGTGGATCATTCTCCATTGAAGAAAGAAGTATTTCTTATTACAGAGTCGATCAACTCTATGGCAAGCACCGTCTGTTGTCCAAGGAATTGTACGCAACAATTTCCACGGTGTTCAATTTTGGTACTTCGCTCCCAAGTTCATCGTGACATTGGAGGTGTTTTCTTTTCGGAAACATGTTCTGCTCGATGTGCATAGGTAGATGCACATGGATTCCTATGGAAACCTTGTGGTGATGGATGGAATGGATGCAATGCTACCCAAAGTGAATGCCGTGAATGCCAGATTTGGCCTCAATCTAATATCTTTGTCAGGTCTTAGTCGAATTCAAAGCTCTGAATTTGAACAATACTCCACGGAGAAGCCTCGTGACAACTTTGCTCGTTGTGGGAGATGCGACCAACTTAAGCAATTGAAGAAGGTTACTACACAAGGATCCTCCGCATATCAAATGTGGGAAGTAAAATTACAGTTACATCAAGCCTCTCAATAGACTCATTGTATCCTATATTATGGGAACCAAAAGAACTCAGAGGAAAATCCATATAAGGTTGTCTGCATCATCTGTGATAAAATGGACCACAACAAAACAACATCTCCCTATTTTTCTCATAAGAATAATGCAACGGAGTCTTTCATGAAACTCCCTGTGGCTGTAACTGGAATGATTGCGTATGGACATGGAGATGTCCGCTATGCGCATTATAGTCTTGACATCTTTCCCACCGACTCAAATTACACTGTTGGATCAATTGCTAAGTTACTTCGGGACTTAGAGAGACCCCCCGTGTATTACTCTCGTGAATTATTTGTAGGAGGGAGAGCTTCTTTTCTATTTGAGGCAGTGCTTCCGGATGCTAATGTGTGCCTTGGATCTCTTGTTCTTCCACCAATTGAAGATGTTCGAGCGAAACAATTGCCACCAATTCTCCAAATGCAGTTGGATAATGCCACAGGGGACAATAAGAATAGATATTTGTTTGTTTTCTTCTCCCTCCTTGTTTATATGGGTATTTTTCGTGAAGTGTATGACAACTTCTTGCTTGTTGGTCATACTCACAAAGATATTGATGCAATGTTTGGGAGATGGAGTATCAAACTATAGTCAAATAGCTATCCAACGATCCCACTCTTGATGAAGTCACTCATGGATGCTGAGGTGAAGCCAGTCATTCTACATCTCATTGAAGAGGTGCCTGACTTCAAGGGCTTTTTAGAAGGGTATTTGTGTGTTGGAAAGGAAGCCCTCACAGGTCATTCGAAGGGCCAACAATTCAAGTTTTACAAGGACTCCGATGGTTTGCAAAAGATGCAATACAAAGTTTTTTGTCTTGATAGGGATTGGTTGCCAATGGAGGATAGAGGAATTCAACTTTGGAAACTAACGACAGATGGTAGGCCGATGTTGCCTCGTGGACAGCTACTTCCTCTCATTTCACGACGTCATGAGAATTATGATGAGATTTTGAAGAGCATCTCTGGGTTTCTAAGTCTTGAAGAGTCTATGGCAAACGAGGATCTCTCGGGTGAATAGAGGAGGAAGAATGAACATTATATGTACTATTGGAGGGGTGTTAAGGCTGCTCTCGGCGTGCCATTGGAAGAATCGCCTTCCCTACAAGAGGGATTTTGGCGATTATCTAGATACGCTCCATCTATGGTGGATGAATATGGGATTAATGGTACGCTGAGGGAGGATTACGTAGAAGATCCTCCATTCATTGGAGAACGATGTCATTGTCCCCCCCATCATTTTGGGTTGGTAGAAATGTATACAAGGGCTATTTGCTTGTGGTACGTCCTGCTAATGGAGATGTCCGCCCATTTTGGATTGCCTTAGCGTTGACAAATCCGCATCCGAATTGTCAACATTCTCTTGAGATTGAAGTGCAATACTACAAATCTGCATCCCTACGTCATGTGAGTCTGGATACATACGAAGGGTGGTATTCTACTCATGGGAATTATTGGGTCGAAGAAACTAAATCTGAACCAACGTGGATGTATATCAATTATATTATAACTACTTGGAAACCTAGGTTGCGTGGGAACATGAGCTCCTCTAGGCTCCAAATTCCAAAAACACTAGTAGACATCAAAAAGGCATCTTTAGCTGAATATTGGATTTGAACAGTTTTGTGGATTGAAGTTATCTGCCAAATATGAAATGGATGGAAGTACGTATTTTGGTTATTTTAATTTGTGTTGCCGTTGGATTGAATATCCTTTAAGGCTTGTAATGAATTTGTATCTAATATGTGATGCAATCGTAGACTGTTGCGTGCGTAGCATATTTGCAAATAGAATTTGATAACAAGTTGTTGTTTCATCAAGTGATGTATTGTGTTGTTTTCCATAATATACGACGTTCTCATTATTTTGTTACATTGTTGACAAATGAACCTTGGTTACATTGTGAGTGTGAGTACTTGTGCATTTATCCTCGTTGCATTGATATATCCTATTAACAATAAGTCCATACTGGATTGCTACAATATATGTTATCTTCTCAATGACCATTTTTTTTTGGAAATTGTATAATCTTCTAAAATTTGAATTTTTTTTTCTTCCAAATGAGAAGATATGCATTTTAGGTGGTTTGTGAATGAGTGTGTATGTGTATTTCAGCCCAATTTTGAGCCCTACTAGGGTTGATTAGATTCATTGGTTATGACGTTTTCATGGGGTCAATTTCATTCTTGCTATGCTAATTTTTTCATGATGTATTATTTTTCTTAGATAATATGCTCCATATCCAAATACATTTTTGATAATCTAATATCTTTATACACAAAATCATATTAAAGGCCTACTCAATTTCATACAAAAATTATTCAACAATCCATGTTATATCCAAATACTTCAAGATTTTGAGACAAGATTGCATCTCAATTTAATACATAGTCTCAAATTAATGAAATAATGAAATGCCTAAAATTAGGCACCATTATAAAATGAGACTCTAAAATGTCTCATTATAATGAATATTACCTTACATGTAAATGACATTAGGCACCTTTTTATTGTCATTTGAATTTTGAATTTTTATTTTGTCATTTTTTTCCAATTCGACTTGTTTATCACTTATACAGCATATGTACAACCCTTAACAGAAGCAATTTTAGGGGTTTATTACCCATCATTCTACATAGTACCCTATTTTTAAGTCATAAAAATTCCATTATTATACCTCTAATGTCGAAACGTAGTTTTTGCAAAGTTGTTGTTTTAGTATAAATCAAGGGGAGAATGGGCGGTGTTTTTCGGAAATTAGGAACACCCCCATTGTGAACAGATAGTTTTACTTAAAACTATTGTAAGTCCTTGTTGCCTAAAATTGGAAATCCTAAAACCTCTAAGGAGGAATTCGAGTATCGGTGACCAGAAACCGAACTCGAATGGTTACAACCAGGATCAGGATCTAACTTTCACAACCAGAACGAGGTCCAACGGCAATAACCGCACGCGGGTTCAGATTCAGGTAATGATTACCGGACTAGGAATAAATAGTTAATCTGAGGGTTCTTCCTCTCATCTTTTTTAGTAAGTTTTGAATTGATTAGCGGCAAGCAAGCGCATGGGAAGCTAGGAGTTGTGTGTGAGAGCATTCGTAGCCAGGGTTGCTACCGTGATTGCAATCACGAAGTGCGGGTTAGGGTTTGAGTGTCGATTTGTTTGCCGGTCTTTGGGAAAAACAAGGGTTCAGATTCAGTTGAAGGATGCAAGGATGACGCTTAAGAAGGCGACCAACAGCAGGGCGGCGACTGAAGCGATTGTGAATCTCCAGACTGTGCTTCCGGTGATTCCTGAATCCGAGTGCGACTGGAAGGTGCTGGACGCGGACCCAAAGAGGATGGGCTAGTTTGGATTGCAGGAGCATCCGTGAGATTTTATTGACAACCTAATGGTCCGAGAGCTAATCGAGGGAGTCTCCAAGGAATTCAAGGGCACCATCCGAGGGAGGCCGGGGAAGTGAACCATCGCAATCTGGAGAACCCTGAACAAGTTTTTCACCCGAGGTGAAGGTATGTACTCTCGTAGGGAATTATTTATAGGTGGGAAGTTACCTAGAAGGCAAACCTAAAGGATGGACTGACCATGGCAGACTGTAAGGATTTGGGAGTAAGGAGGGTGATAGAATTTCTGCTCCTGATCCTATATCTGGATCAGCCTTCTAAAGCAACTACTACGTTAGCCAACAACATATGGGGAGCTGTAGTAGTAATTTTTTCAAATTGATGTGGTTTATGCTATTTTGGTGTGAATAGTCTCTAAATCCACTTGAAATAGGTTTGGTTATGAGAATACAAATCAAATAGATGTATAAAGTAGTTTTGGTAGTTAGGATGTGAAACCATTATTATGTAACCACCTAGAACTATAAGAGAAGAAGAGGAGGACCAAGGAAACACTACACACTTAGTTTTGAGCAATTATATTTTACAGTATTAGTCATTATCTTAGCTTGATCTATTTGATCATGTTCTGCCATCGATTAGATTTTCTTCATGACTGTATAGTGTGAGTGGTTATGTTCTGATCATATCAATTGGATTCACTATGCACATATATTATCAAATTGATGCGTGATCAACTGGATATAAGTCGGATTACTGGAGTTGTGTGGTCTCACCTCTAACATATCAACTGGATTTGCTAACCTGCATACACTTTGATTGTAGAAATCTACTTGATCTTGAAGTCAGGGATAAGGGAGTATGTGGAGTCGTAGTTGGAAGTGTTAAGGAAGTCCATAGTTAGTTATCAAGTGGATGAAAGAGAGAGAGATCAAGTTGATAAGGGGAAGTCCAAAAGAAGTTCAGGGTTGCTTGAGAGTTACAGCCGTGACTAACTACTCGAATTAAAGAAGTTAATTGTAGAGATGACGATTCTACAATAGCTAAGACTTGAGTTTTCTATCAATTGGAGTTAAGTGTAGGTTGCTAAGTGTGAGAGTAATATACATGCTTCAAATTATAACATAGAAATACAAAGTCACCAAGAAATGTGAATGATTGATTGAATTATGTTCTACTGGATATGTGTTTGGCCAACCATATCCACTAGATGATTTACTGATTGATTTGACATACAAAACCATTAATCCAATTAAAAATAATCTACTCGATAAGAGGTGTGCGCAGCCTTCATCCAATAGAATAATACAACTATAATTAGAATTAATTGAGTCTTTGTAATTAAGGAAGATTAGGATGGTAAATTGATGTGTGAGAATCCATGAATTGTGATCAAGGCATTTGACATATATAAAGTTATCTCAATGGAGGATTGAGATCGAATTACAAGAAGTAAAGATGGAGTAAAGAGGAATGGGAGAATTGCATGAATTAAGTATCAAAACCCTAATTTCAATTACGCAAAATGGCATGATACTATTTGTAATGTAGACTAAGGTGAAGGAATCTACAATGTTGTAACTATCAAATTGATCATGGATACATCAATTGGATACTAAGGTTACTATCAATTTGATTGGACTAAGAGTGTTCCCGGAATAATAATTAATTCCTTAAAGAAGTATACTTTAGGTTAATTCAATAACAAACACAATTTCAACCTTCATGTGACCTTAAGCTACTTATACACCAAACGAAAAGATCCATTCCCCATAGAAGTTCCTAGAATTGAATTGCATGGAGTGTTTTTGAGGACTTCAATTAAAGATAGAATTTCAATACTACAAGAGCGTACACATGTGAAAGATCGGTAGCACGGGGAGAGATAGTACGGGAATTAGTCGGGCGGTTTCTAACCGGATTGGGAAAGGTGCGACCTACCCCAATCTCCTCATTTCCGTATCACCTCTACTAGCATGAGGACCTGTTGCGCGACAACGAGAAAACCACCTACGAAACGGCTAAGGTGCTGGCAAGCCACAATTGGAAGGATGCGGAACCGGATTCGGATTCCTCTAAAGACGAAGTCCAACCTGTACCAGCTAGCGCAAGAAAGAGAAGGAAGCAGACCGAGAGGTGCAACACCACGCCTTCAATCCGTAGGAAGAAGGTCAGCAAAGAGAGGGATGACGACAAGCCTTTTGACATCATTGCGGAAGGGTATGAGATGACCAAAGACGACTACGAGCGTATCAAAGTGATACTGGCTTAGGCATGTCGGGTTACAGGAGACGTGGGACCGGATGAGCTGTGCGGGCATTTGGAGAGGAACTCGTAACTTCGGAACGTACAGGAGTTGGAGGCCTGTCTTCTATCCTTGGAGAACCAGAACTGGAAGATGAAGATGGCGATGGACAAGAAGAATGAAGAGATGGCTGTGGCGATGGGGAGGGCTAATGATTCCGCAATTGCTCTCTCCCGCGTCACGAAGTTCGTGCAACACCCACGCAACGTCTTGCTGAAGGCGAGGTTGTTCGATGAGGAATCTAACGAAGCCCAAAAGCTCTCTACTCCAGTGGCAAAGAAGCTCATTGGAGGTGGTAGAGAACCACGTGAAGATGAAGAAGATGTTGGAGGACTGCGAGAAGATCCAGGCAGGGATCTTCCACGACATTAGGTAAGGTTAGCGGAAGGTCTCTCCCAACTCGGAGCCGACGGACGTGCTTTGGGAGTGCTTGCAATTTCGGAACTGGAAGCCAGATTCCAAACTCTTGGTCCAGAACCGAAGAATCAGAAGGACGAGCTTCCATCGATATCTCAGCTAAAGGTGGAGGTTCAGAAGGGGAAGACGAGTAAGGTGGAGGACGATACTTTTGATTCCGGGGTTTCCAACGGGCGGACCATCTCCGTTTCAGAGAGGGCAAACCCCCATGCGGCAAACTTGGTTAGCTTCAGAGACTGGCACTTAAGACGTGGTGGAAAAGACGACCGCGAGCAAGCCGATTGAGGTGCAGAAGTTGGAGGACAAGGACAACGAGGAAGGAGCAGCATCATCCCTAGTCAGAACTTTGATGGTGAGGCTTTCGGACTCGTCGGAGGAGGACAAAGATCAGGATCAAGAAGAGAAGGACTAGGGCCAAACCATGTCTTGTGCTCAAGGATATGACGTAGGTAGTTAGAAGTCTAGAGATAGGGTAAAACAGTCACATGAGTGACCTGGTAATTTGGATTTTTACCCGGAATTGGAACTTGTTCTGAGGAAGGTGGATCTCATCTATAACTTTTGGATCTCATCGGTGGTAGTTAGAAAGTAAAAAGCCAGTTGTGAGGGAACGTTTTGTCCGATGAGTAGGTGGTCATTGTAGAAATGAGGTGTCCACCAGGCTCATCGTGGGGTTTCCAGGTTTTGTATTATTCCCAAAAAGAGAGTATATAGTTGTCAATTGCGAGGCTCTTAGAGTCTCGCTAGTTGATCTTATCGTGAGAGCGTTGGGAGATTGCGGACCCGGGTTTCTTGGATTTTGGTATGTAGGTCGGACGCCTTGTATGGCCACAATTGCAACTAAAATTTGGTTTCTGTTATCTTAGTATTAGGAAGGGGGTTTACAAGCCCCCAACCGCGGGACACTTTTTTGTACCGTAGTATGAGATGCGTTGCCCATATTTAATGTTAGGTTTGTGTCCTAATCTTGACACCTTTCTATTTCTTTTTGTGTGAGCTCCAAAATGGTCCTTGTCACGGACATACCCCATTCCGAATGGTCCTGAAACCTTTGTGAAGCTTGGATTGCAGTGGAAAGGAAAAGGTGGAGGATCCGGGTTTCTCTGGGATTCCGCATGACCAGTTGTCTGGCAACGTCCATACAGTTGTGAGGAGGTAGACACCATCCTGGTGCGTGTGCTTGTGATGTGTAGGAGTTGTTAGGATTGATAGTGGAGTCTTTCGCCACTCTAATCTACGAGGGGAGAGTTTTGTACACCGTCTCTCTCCAAATATGGCGCCTCCTCCAATAGCTTACATCATGAGGAAAAACTAGAGTTGACTACGGTTACTTGAGGTTTGATATTCCCAGATCCGGATTCAAAAACGGAAACAGGAAAGTGAAGAGAGGCAATCCTGATAACCGGAAAAGTGAGGTGACCGGATTGGGCGTGATTGAACAAGAAGAATAAGAGGAAGTAGGTGGTGCAGGAGCGACCTCCTCAAGCTACGCTAAGTGTTGCGTCCAGCCGCCGCTACTTTGGAAAAAACGCTTGACTACGCGCCTCGCGGTGCGCACACCCGTCACAATGTGTGCCTGATTGATCGCCTCACCATGCTGCGTAGCACGTCCTTTATAACACGCCTAGTTGTTGCAAGTGGCGCCGCAACTTCCTCACGATGTGGTTGTCAATGCGCGAAACCAGAGTTGCTGCTGCTCACAACACCTCATCTCGGTCGCGTTCCACTTTTCGCTCCTTCCTATTTGCCTTCTACGTCCGTCGCCTTCCACGACCAACACCTACGTTGCGCCTTCCATGACCACCACCTTTGCAGTCGCCTTCCACGTCTTGGTCCTTGCAGCATTCGGTGCCTTTCCACAATCCTTTGCCGCGACCAAAACTTGCCGTGTGGAAGTTTGAAACTCTCACTTGATTGCCTGTACCAAAAAAAATTATTTAATTTGTGAATTTTAATCATAGATAACCGGAAAAGTAGTTAGTACTACGTAGAAGTAGGTTGTATAATAATTAGTGAAAGACGGTAAATCCTTAACAAGTTAAAATTTAGTGTTAAAGTGGTAATAAAATCGGGCCTTAAAACTACCAAAGTTGTGCTAGGAAAGACCTCGAAAGAATGACCGGGATGGATCTCTCGAACAAAAGTCCAGATCAGCACTTAAAGACTAAACTAACTAGTCAAAGTCTTCATCAACTAGATAGTGTATTTAGTAGTGTTAGTAGTAGTTGTTTACTTTTTTAGGGTTGTTGTTGTAGAGGTTTAAGTCTCTATTTATGGACATCTAATTTTATATGAGGAAAAGAAATGAAATGTAATAAAAATAAAGAAAAAAAAAATATATATATATATATAAATAAAAAAATAAAAAGTACATACTCGGGTACCAACTCAAGTATGAACCAGCCCGGGTACCAGCCCGGGTATCAACCCAAATATGGGCTGATACCTAGGTACCAGGGTATCACCCGGGCAACAACAGTCGACCCCCCTATAGCCGGCCATAACCTTTTCTCTGAATTTGACTCCCCCTTCTAGACTGCTTACTTCTCCAGAACCTCTCCTCTCTCCTTCCTCTAAATTCTTTCCCCCCGCCTCAGATTTTTCCCTCTATCCCCTTCTCTAGTTCTTGCTCTCTCTATCTGAGTCTTTTTTTGGAGTTGAGATTTTGAAGAAGATGTGTTGAAAGAAGAAGAAGTTGAAGGAGATTTGTAAAGGAGATTGGAGAGACTTTAGGGAGGCTTCTTTAAGTGTCTTGAAGGTGGTGGAAGGAGTGCGCTCAAGCTAGGGTTTGGAAGAGATTGGTGGCACCTAGGATTTGGTGGTGGAGGAGCCTTTCTAACAAGTTTGGAGAGATTCCTAGGATTTGGTGGTGCAAAGAGGTTTGTGGCCGCGGCAAGAAGATCCAAGAGACAAGAGTTGACGGAGGTTGCGCGTGCAACAAGGAGATGGCAATAAGTTGGAGAAAAAGGTGATTCTTGCCCATGTTGGGTTTCTATTGTTTGTACAAATTTCCTTGTTTGTTAGTTTTCTTCTCTCTTTTTCTACCTGGGTGTCTCCAGTAACATCTTCTCTGGGTCTAGAGAAAAGTCCACCGGGAGACTTTATCTAAATCTTGTATGTCCTGGGTCTTAGTTTCTTGCACTTGCATGTCTACCTTAGTGTCCCACCGTTTGGCAAGAATAATATTTTAAATTTTCTCCACTCCCCCCCTCATCTTTAGGTCTTGCCTTTTTTTTTTCATTTCTTTCCCAGTCTTCCCGGGCAATCGAGAAACCCTCGTCCAACTTCTTGTTTCCCAAGTCACCTCTTCAAAGTGGTCAATTGTGATGTTGTTTTATTTGTCGTGTTACTAGATACGTGCAATATATACATCCATGTTAAGCCTATAAAAGTTGTCCGGAGAAAGTAGACCGGTTGTCCGATATACTCATGTTTTCCGAGTCGAACCGGAGGTGGTGATAAGTTGATAGGGAGATTGTTGTAAATACAAGGCACATCCTAGAGTAAGTCCATTTTGGACAATATGACTTCACTGGTAACACTGTCGCTTTCCAAGATTGACCCGAACAAGTGAATGGAGATTGCGAAAGAAGAATAGTTTGAGGAAGGTGGTTGAGTTTTTAAACTCAATCTTCCGATTAATCCTTCCATGGATCTATTGGAAGATAATTCCACTCTTTTGTATGGATCTTCCAGTTGAGCCTTTACTATATGTTATGTGTTATTGTTGATTTATCTCACCGATTAATGAGATGTTGTTAAAGTTGTTAGATTTAAACACTAGAATGTGAATAAAGATGTTGATGGGGCCCCATTGTGCACCCGTTCGCTACCACTTGAGTGGTCTCTCCGGCTACTTATTTTTGTTAGAGAATGGTTCACTGGTCTCGGACCGGGAGTCTTTTGGTTTACCGGTCTATCGGTAATCCGCCGGTGACTAGGCTCAGGGTTGTCTATCGTGACATTGTGACAGTGACGTGACATGTCGTGACAGACCCTCTCGTCACGACACAATAGAGTCAACCTAGGGTCAAAGATGAACTTTACCTCTATGTATGGTACATATGTTACCTCGGCGTCGACGTAGCCGTCTTATGTGGCACTGACATCCTAAGTGTATCTCACCACTTTTACCTTTTGCTGTGTAGTATTAACCTTTGAGTGAAAATCAATTAAGTGGGGGGGTTTTTTGGAGGGAGTGGTTTAGGAGCGGACTGCACGCGGACATGCGATGACCGTCCGCGGACATGGCGCGGACTGCATGCGGACACTGCCGCGGACTGGAAACGGATTAACTTGGACCCGCGTACTAAGTGCAGACCCGCGGACTGGCTGCGGATACGTCGCGGAATGAACTTGGTCTCGCGGACTGAGTGCGTACCGACGGACTGGTTGCGGATACGCAGCAGACTGAATGTGTACCCGCGGATTGAGTGCAGACCCGCGGACTGGCTGCAAACACTGCTGCGGACTAGCCGCGAATACTGTCGCGGACTGGCTGCGATCAGTCGCGGATTGGATGTGGACCCGCGGATTGGCTGCGGATACGCAATGGACTGGATAGAAACCCGCAGACGCTGCCGCGGACTGATCGCGGACACTGCCGTGGATACGTAGCGGACTGGATGTGGACCCGCGGACTGGTTCGGATATGCAGCGGACTGGATGGGGACCCGCGGACTGGCTACGGACGCTGCTGCGGACTCATCGCGGACTGGCCGCGGACACTGCCGCGGATACGTAGCGGACTGGATGTGGACCCGCGGACTGGCTACGGATACGCAACGGACTGGATGGGGACCCGCGGATT
>OZ020514.1:64938833-65018833 GCA_963971425.1 Bryoerythrophyllum caledonicum | reverse complement strand
CATCACGAGGCCATGATGTGAGCAAAAGGGTCCTTAACTTCTTCTCCGATGTCCATTCAGCGCATATACTTTGGAATTCCGCCTCGTATTGCCGTGTCCGTGCCAGAGCGAATAACGTTGTGATCATCATCTCTTCGCGCTCATCGATTATTGTTCAAACCAACAATTTAAGATTGTTTCGGGCCGATTCTTCATTCTCCCGATATGCTTTTAATTCATCCAACTCTTGCTGCAAACCTGCATGCGTCATCTCTGTTGCTACATGTTGTGCCTTGATTTCTTGTAGCTCCCTCTTTAAGTCTGCAACTTCAATCATGTACTTTTCATTACTATCGTTGACTTGATTGACTTGATTGCGTAGATGGGTCACTTCAACAAGCAAGTTCTTCTTCTCTATCTCTAGCGCACGTACTTTTGACACCGTTTCCACATCATCGTCTCGTCCATGTTGCAACCTCTTTATCTCCACACTAAGCACTTCCAATTGTGCTTGTAACTCACCATACTTATCTTCATCAAACTTCATCGGGGCGTCAGCGACTTTGCTTTGAATAGCATTGGCCATCTCCAAAGTTTCTGAAAGTGGGTTTGACCCCTCCCCAATCTCGTTTGGGGCATGCTTGTCCAATTCTTTGCAATGAGTGGCCTCAACCTTCCTTTCTCTACGCTTTCGACCGCTACTGTTCCTTGGCGAAACAATTATTTCTCGATTGAACGGCACTTCATCATTTGGATCGTCGTACAAAGTAGGGTTATCAAGGAACCATTGAGGGGCATTATTTCTTGGAATCTCTCGAGGTTTCTTTGCTGAAAGATGGCGTCCAAGTCTCCGACCACCTGAAAAGGGGTCGTGAATCGTTGACCAATCCACTTCCTTTCCTAATCGATATTCTGCATACATCAATGCTGCAATGGATCTAGGAATATTATTCTTAGGCCATTTCTCCAAGTTAGAAATGGCACGTAAGATCTCGAGGAACCTCCACTTCACATGCACGTCATTGATCTGTCTGTACGTGACTGCTCTCGCTCCACAATGTTTAGGGTGGAGCTCCACAGGCCACCATCTGTCGAGATGCGCAAACTTGATGTACTCCAATGCACTGTCGGTTGTCCATGGCTCATGCACTGATTCCCAACCCTCCTTTGCTTGAAGATCACGATTTGCGTATACCTCTAGCTCCAAATCTGCTGGGTTCCTCTTTGTCCTTTTCACTGTAAAACCCTCCTCGCTTGGTTTGTCCACCATCATCCTCCGTGCTCCTTGAACACCACCTCCGCTTTCCATCATGAAATTCTTCTAAAGTCTTCTACAGATTCCCGTATCAGAAAAGTTACTTACAATAATATCTATTTACTCTCCCACATTATCTATTATCATACAAAAATTCGAGAACAACTACTCTATTCCAAAAATCTGAAGACTACCTGCACTTCAAAAATAGTGTTGCCTAGGCTACAAATTGAAGCATGCACTTCAAAATATTGTTGCCATGCTTGGATAGATTGCTGAAACCCCACCGTTGGCATAACCATCGCCTGTAATAGTGAAAAAACAGATGCTTCTGAGGACAAACATCTCCCCTCGGGAAAATGAAGGTCCTCAAAAGGAGCACTTTCCCCCTTTGAAGCCTTGCACACCGCCGTCAACGTGGAGGCAAGTGCGTCAAGGCTTTCTAGGACTAAGAAAGTGTCAAGCCATGGGCCCCTTCCGCTTTCTATAACATGTGCACCCCGTCCGCGTCCCGTCTGCGGACATTCCTTGCCCAGCCCGCGGACGGGACGCGGACTATCCGCTCCCAGTCCGATCCCCGTCCGCTCCCAATCCGCGGGCAGTCCGCGGACTCTCCGTTCCCAGTCCGATCCCCGTCGGCTCCCAATCCACGGGCAGTCCGCGGACTGTCTGCTCCCAGTCCGATCCCCGTCCGCTCCCAGTCCATTCCCGTCCGCTCTCAATCCACGGGCAGTCCGCGGACTCTCCGCTTCCAGTCCGCGGATTGTCCGATCCCCGTCCGCTCCCAATCCGCGGGCAGTCCGCGGACTGTCCGCTCCCAGTCCGATCCCCGTCCGCTCCCAGTCCGATCCTCGTCCGCTCCCAGTCCGATCCTCGTCCGCTCTCAGTCCGATCCCTGTCTGCTCCCAGTTTGTCTAAACCGTCCGCTCCTAATTCGCGCCCTGTCCGTGAAGTGTCCTCGCTCAGTCCGCAACCCGTCAGCGCGCCCAGTCCTAGCCCACTAACCCCTAGTCCAGTACACTAAACACTGAATATAGTGTAGAGGGATTATTCACGAGATCACTCACACTAGTTTCCATAAAAGCATGTGCATGCCAGGTTCTGATTGGGTATTTGTTCTCAAGCAAGTGTGTGTCAGTCAACAATTGCATGTAAATTTTCAATTAGTGTAGGAAATTTCAAATAGTCTAGTCTACACTATATTCAACACTATACTCAAGGAACGGTGTAGTCTTCAAGGGAATTAATACATCAAAAACAAAACAAAAACAAAAAAAAAATCGACAATGAAGACAAGAAAGTAAGCCTTTAAAACAATACTTGCACATCAAATTTCATTTTTTACAAAGGTCGTGCAATGTGTGCTCTAGAAGAACTTATAAGGTTTTTTGAAGAACACGTAGAGAAGGTTGGGAAAATTGCCTCCAGTAGATGGGAGTTCTCTATATTTTTTTTCTCAAAATCAAGTAGAAACTTGTACACATGTACACAACATCATTTTTTTCTACTAAATATGTAATTGATTTTGCGACTTTAGGCACCTAAACTATTTGATATTCGCCTCGTGAAACACATATGCCGAATAAGTACGCATTATTTACATTCCATATCCGGAGCGCGGCAAGGAGGCACCTTCACCGTCTTCGAATACGGGGCTTTGGTTTTGCTCGGTCTGCTGGCAACTCTTCGTTAGGTAGGTCAACCAAAGTACTGTCGCGCATAAACCACTCCGGCACGGGGTTTCTAGGAATCGATAGCACAGGTAGCTTTGAAGAAAGTGCTTTGCCTAGTGTGAGCCGCAAAAACGGCTCACGGTGATGAATGGACCTCACGTCGGGTCCATTAAGGCTAATGAGTGGTGAAAATGGGTTATCCCATGGACTAGCTCGTGGTTTTTTGATTAAAATGGCCAAGTGGCCTTTCCCCTCACTAAAAGAGGAGCCATTTATGGCCAATCGCGGAATTTATGTAGTTAGCCAAAAAGGAAGAAAAAAAAGGAAATAAACCAGAAAAGAAAAGCAAAGAGAGAAGGGAAAAAAGACAAAAGAAAATTAGAAAAGAATTAAAATGAGTAGTGGTGGAGAAGAATTTACCTCCTATTGAGTTGTAGACCGTATTCGGTCACCATGAAGAAATCACGAAACCAAAAAAAATGGGAGAAGAAGAAGGAGGATGGTGAGGAGAAAAGAAAAAAGAATGGGGCGTTAAAAGCCCTTAAAAAAATAAATAGTCAAAGGGTCCAAAAAGAAGTGGAAAAAAAATCCTCACCAATCACTAAGTAAATTAGGAATTCCCCCAAGCAAGGGAAATTCAAGCTAGGTAGAATTAGATTTTTTTTGCATCCCTGAATTTAACTTAATAGCTCACTTATTGAGATCATGCACACACATGTGGCATGGAGTCAAAGTTTAGATTTAGATATTCCTTGGTTAGTGGGACACCCACTTGTATTAAATGCAAGGGTGGCTAGTGATTTATTAGCTTTTTAGTTACTATTGTTTAGTGTGACCATTAATGTGCCCACCCAAAAATGGCGGCTGTGAACGACGAAGGGAACGACCTTGGGAACAAAGAAGAGAGCAAGGGCCTTGGGGTTATCCCCTTGGAGGCGCTCATTCGAAGTGTGGGAGGTAGGAGTTAGAGGTGTGTGGTAGGAGCTAGGAAACCGAGAGAGGTGTGTGGAAGTGAGAGAGAGGTAGGGTTCCAGATTTCCCCGTCCTGTGGGCTGGAATGTGATTCAATCGTTACGAAAATTGGAGACTAGATAGATTAGAGCGTTCGCTTTCCAACAAAATGAAGAACGTGCAGATTGGAGCTGTGACGACGAAGATACGGGCTCCGGAGCGAGGACGACCAGCTGGAGGATCGGCGGCGGATCTCACTTGGCCTCCTCAGATTTTCCCTCGTCAGTCAGAGAGTTCTAGTCCGATCAAGCTAAGATTTTTGGAGTAGATAGATCAGCGCGTTTGCTTTTCAACAAGATCAAGAACGTGCGGATTGGAGCTGTGACAACGAAGATACGGGCTGCGGAGCAAGGATGACCAGCTAGAGCAATCGGCGGCGGATCTCACTTGGCCTCCTCAGATTTTCCCTCGTCAGTCGTAGAGTTCTAGTCCGATCAAACTAAGATTTTAGGAGTAGATAGATTAGAACGTTGGCTTTTCAACAAGATCAAGAATGTACGGATCGGAGTTGTGACAACGAAGATACTGGCTGTGGAGGGAAGAGCACCAAGAAGAGGAGGATGACCACAGCACAAGAACGACCACGAACACGGCAGTGGGTGAATTGAGCTAGATCAGGGAGCCTTCTTCCTCTCCCAATTGATTCATTATCCTCTTGATTTCATGTGGAGAAGGAACCCTAAATTTTCTAGTCCCAAAAATCACGCGGAAGCGCTGCCAAATTTTCACTAGGATTAGGGTTTGCTATCAACTCAACCAAACAATTGGTTTAATCCACAATAGTAAGTGAAGGCAGCTGGAGGCTCATGCATGGTTTGAGTAGGGCTACTTGTGTGAATGCAATGGTGCTCGCGCAACAAGGTCTCGGGTTCCTATTGGGCAACAAAATGGAGGGAAAAAAGTGAAGGCGTCAATGGCCTATCCGCCTTTATATATAGGCTGCAAGGGGTTGTGAACATTGCGGATAGGGTTGAGAACCTAGAGAACAACGCGGTCGGGGAGCGGACTGGTCGTGTACTAGGCGCAGACTGGCCGCGGACGGTGGGTCGATTAGGTTGAAAGAGCCCGCGGACTGGCAACGAATTGCCCGCGGACTGGCCGCGGACGAAGCGCGGATAAGGTTAAAAGAGCCCGCGGACTGGCAGAGGACTGCCCTGGGACTGGCAGAGGACTGCCCTGGGACTGGCAGAGGACTGCCCGCGGCTTGTCCGCTTAATGGGCGTCGTTTTTCTCCTTTGAATTCTTCTTTGCAATTGCCGTTGCTGTAGGGGTGGGGTTTGGGGGAGACAACAAGGTCGCTGTGTAACTACAAGTTTTGGCAATGTGAGAACGGTATTGTCCAAATTTGCTTTGAACCTCGATATAAATGCATTGAAAATGGGCAAAAAATATCTCGTTGTGTACAACTCACTGTGAATTCTATGTTCGTAATGTCAAAGAAAAGAACATGAGAGCTTTGGTTACACTAATTCAATCGGGAAATTAGACCTGGTCATAGTTTACTGAATTTTTAATCCTTTACTTCCGCAAATTAATGTGGTGCTCTAAGCTCTTGCAGCATCTCTTGCACGAACATAACTCCGCATTCGATATCCATGTTGTCCATGGCCTTGCCAATATCGAGGTATCTCCCCACCATTAAGCCATTCCTTCACCTTTACGGCGACGTCTTCCAAAATGGCATCGAGCACCGCCACAAGTAGTCGTTTTTGATGGTAGCATTCATCCCAATACAATTCATCCGTTCCAGTTGTTGCAGTGAGTGTTGTATCACAATAAGCCCTTTGTAGTTCTAGATCCCCCACAGCTCGCTCGCCTCTTGAGTTGTAATAAAGTGGCGGTCCTAAGCCGTGCACCAATTCGTTTCTTTAGACGACTCCAATGCCACCCAAGGGTCTCGTAAAAAAAATCTTCATGCCGTAATCTGCCGGTTTGTCAGGATACATCTCATTTGCTGCATGTACTAGTTTGTCCAGATCATCTAACAATTTTTCCCCTTGAAATTTGTGCCTTGGACATATTATGTCTCCAACTCCACTCAACAGGGTTCCCATTGAAGTCTTCAAGTGCAAAGTCATAATCATCTTGACAATACACCCAGTGACTTGGCATGATATCCCGTAGGCCAAATTGAAGATACAAACGTAGATGTAATGGCGCCCTACATACACCGCAAGTACGCGAACGAATCATACTCTTGATTAGACAATGCGGATGGAACGAATGGCCACACAAACCAATCATATAACACCCTTCAGGACCCCAAGGATTATCGTAGATAGGACATGATGATCCATTGGATGTCATGGAGTGTGGTCTTTGCCACAACGGCTTTCCAATCATTTCAGTTGGATGATCATGCACTTCTCCAATGTCCCAACGGTGATCCTCTTCTGTCACAAGCCTCCAATCAATATTGTTGTTGTTCAATAGTAGCAACGAATCACTATCGTCCCAACTGATTGGATACATGGTTTCATCACGAGGCCATGATGTGAGCAAAAGGGTCCTTAACTTCTTCTCCGATGTCCATTCAGCGCATATACTTTGGAATTCCGCCTCGTATTGCCGTGTCCATGCCATGGAAAATACCGTTGTGAGCATCATCTCTTTGCGCTCATTGATTATTGTTCAAACCAACAATTTAAGATTGTTTGAGGCCGATTCCTCGTTCTCCCGATATGCTTTTAATTCATCCAACTTTTGCTGCAAACCTGCATGCGTCATCTCCGATGTTATATGTTGTGCCTTGATTTCTTGTAGCTCCCTCTTTAAGTCTGCACTTCAATCATGTACTTTTCATTGCTATTTTTGACTTGATTGACTTGATTGCATAGATGGGTCACTTCAGTAAGCAAGTTCTTCTTCTCTGTCTCAAGCGCACGTACTTTTGACACCGTTTCCACATCATCGTCTTGTCCATGTTGCAACCTCTTTATTTCCACACTAAGCACTTCCAATTGTGCCTGTAACTCACCATACTTATCTTCATCAAACTTCATTGGGGCGTCAGTGGCTTTGCTTTGAATAGCATTGGCCATCTCCATAATTGCTGAAAGTAGGTTTGACCCCTCCCCAATCTGGTTTGGGAAATGTTTGTTCAATTCTTTGCAATGTGTGGCCTCAACCTTCCTTTCTCTACGCTTTTGTCCGCTATTCTTCCTTGGTGAAACAATTATTTCTCGATTGAATGGCACTTCATCATTTGGATCGTCGTACAAGGTAGGATTATCAAGGAACCATTGAGGGGCATTGTTTCTTGGAATCTCTCGACTTGGACGCCATCTTGAAAGATGGCGTCCAAGTCTCCGACCACCTGAAAAGTGGTCGTGAATCGTTGACCAATCCACTTCCTTTCCTAATCGATATTCTGCATACATCAATGTTGCAATGGACCTAGGAATATTATTTTTTGGCCATTTCTCCAAGTTAGAAAGGGCACGTAGAATCTCGAGGAACCTCCACTTCACATGCACGTCATTGATCTGTCTGTACGCGACTGCTTTCGCTGCACAATGTTTAGGGTGGAGCTCCACAGGCCACCATCTGTCGAGATGCGCAAACTTGATGTACTCTAATGCATTGTCGGCTGTCCATGGCTCACGGACTGATTCCCAACCCTCCTTTGCTTGAAGATCACGGTTTGCGTATACCTCCAGCTCCAAATCTGTTGGATTCCTCTTTGTCCTTTTCACTGTAAAACCCTCCTTGCCTAGTTTGTCCACCATCATCCTCTGTGCTCCTTGAACGCCACCTCCGCTTTCCATCATGAAATTCTTCTAAAGTCTTCTACAGATTATTGTATCACAAAAGTTACTTATAATCATATCTATTTACTTTTCCACATTATCTATTATCATACAAAAATTCTAGAACAACTACGCTACTCCAAAGATCTGAAGACTACCTGCACTTCAAAATAGTGTTGCCTAGGCTACAAATTGAAGCATGCACTTCAAAATATTGTTGCCATGCTTGGATAGATTGCTGAAACCCCATCGTTGGCATAACCATCGCCTACAATAGTGAAAAAACAGATGCTTCTGAGGACAAACATCTCCCCTCGGGAAAATGAAGGTCCTCAAAAGGAGCACTTTCCTCCTTTGAAGCCCTGCACACCGCCGTCAACGTGGAGGCAAGTGCGTCAAGGCTTTCTAGGACAAAGAAAGTGTGAAGCCATGGAGATCCCTTCCGCTTTCTATAACATGTGCACCCCATCCCCGCCCCATCCGCGGGCAGTCCGTGTCCAGTCCGCGAACAATCCGCGGACTGTCCGCTTCCAGTTTTATCCCCGTCCGCTCCCAGTTTGTCTAAACCGTCCGCTCCCAGTTCGCGCCCAATCCGCAAACTGTCTTGGCTTTGTCTGCAATCCGTCAGCGCGCACAGTCCTAACCCACTAACCCCTAGTCCGTGCACCCAACCCAGTACACTAAACACTAAATATAGTGTAGAGGGATTATTGATGTAGATCACTCACACTGATTTCTATAAAAGCATGTGCATGCCAAGTTTTGATTGGGTATTTGTTCTCAAGCAAGTGTGTGTCAGTCAACAATTGCATGTTAATTTTCAATTAGTGTAGGAAATTTCAAATAGTCTGGTCCACACTACATTCAACACCATATTCAACACTATATTCAAGGAACGATGTAGTCTTCAAGAAAATAAATACATCAAAAACAAAACAAAAACAAAAAAAAGCCGATAATGAATACAAGAAAGTTAGGCTTTAAAACAATACTTGTACATCAAATTTCCTTTCTTACAAGGTTGTGTGCTCTAGAAGAACTTATAAGGTTTTTTGAAGAACATGTAGAGAGGGTTGGAAAATGTGCCTCCAGTAGATGGAAGTTCTCTATATTTGTTTTTTCAAAATCAAGTAGAAATTTGTACACATGTACACAACATCATTCTTTTCTACTAAATATTTAATTGATTTTGCGACTTTAGGCACCTAAACTACTTGATATCCGCCTCATGAAACTCATACGCCGAATTAGTACGTACTATTTACATTCCATATCCGGAGCGCGACGAGGAGGCACCTTCACCTCCTTCGAGTACGGGGCTTTGGTTTTGCTCGATTCGCTAGCAACTCTTCATTAGGTGGCTCAAACAAAGTATTGTCGCGCATAAACCACTCCGGCACGGGGTTTCTAGGAATCGATAGCACAAGTAGCTTTGAAGAAAGTGCTTTGCCTAGATGCACGCCAAGGTTACCAATAGTGTACAAAGGTTGATCAAGCGTCAACCAATCAACGGTCAACCTGCTTGCCCGACTCACATTCCGCGTATATCATTGCTCCAATTCTTCTTGGAATGTTATTTGATCGATAACGTGTTTCGTGAGAGATGGCTCGTAAAACCTCCAAAAACCTCCATTTTATCTTAATGGAGGTAATATTCGAATATGTCAATTGCTTCAATCGACAATGGTCCTCGTGTGCTTCTGGAGTATAACATCAGTCGAGGTGAGCAAAACCAATGTGCTCATACGCCTGTTGACAAGTCCATGGCTCCAATAAATCCTCCCATCCTCTATATGCCAAAAGATTAAGGTCCCCGTAAATATCTAGCTCCAAATCCGCAGCCTTCTTGGCTCTTTTTAAAGGACCCTGGCCCAAACGTGGCACATTTAAATTCCTCCCCCCCACCATCTCCACCACCTCCACCACCGCTATGCATGGTGAAAATGTTTTAAACAACCCTAAACCACTACGAAATACTTCTAATTGCTATTCTAATACAAGCTAACTATTCTAATATGATTATGCCGCCTATATCTAATTGCACTTCAAAATAGTGCTACAATTAATCCCATGCAAGCACTTCAAAATAGTGTTGACGAGTGATTCTTAAAAACTATCACATACACGGCTTCTTCAAATCTCTGACAACTTCAACAACTTCTGTACGTGTGCTGATGCTTTTGAGGACTAAAAATTCCCCTTTCGGATAATCTCCGTCCTCAAGAAGACCACTTTTCCACATGGAAACCCCACACACCGCCGTCAACGTGGAGGCAAGTGCGTCAGGGTGCCCAGGATTCGTGGAAAAGTATGCCTGCAAAATTTCCTCCCTCCCCCTTTATAGCACTCTGTCCAACCATGTCCACCCATGTCCGGGCCTGTCCACGGCCGTAGGGTCGCAACTATCTGCGGGCAGTCCGCGTCTCGTCCGCGCACTGTCCGCGGCCAGTCCCGAGTCTCCTCCGCGCCCTGTCCCTAGGCTATCCGCGGGCAGTCCGCGCCCTGTCCGCGTTTCGTCCGCGACCAGTCCGACGCAGATTCCGCGTCCACTCAGTTACTTGTCCGCGCGCCTCTGAATATTTCCCACGTTCCCTTTACAGTCAGACCTCGAGAAGTGTTAGGGATTGGGAGCATTCTTTTTGTTAACACTTAGGCCCGCTGTACACTATGGTGGAGAACTCCACCGGCCAAGAATTCAAGGGAAATGGCGCAATAAGATCGGAGTACAAATTGTTCTTCATGGGATTGGGTTTACACTATGGCTAAGGCTTAACCGGTGAAGATCTTCAAGCATGGATGAAAAGATTACATGGATGTCTATGTGGCAACACTTTATTGAAGAGTTCCTCTCCTCTGGATTAGTTTCTTGTCCGACCTCAATCCCCGGACAAGAAACCAAACCACTTGAGGAGAACAACTTACTTAAAATATACTTTCCCCCTACAAATTTGTTGAATTTTACTGTAGTTCAAGTTCATGCTTTTTCTTCCACAAGTGTCTTTCATTTAAAAAAATTGTTGATTAAGTTGCGCATTTTTTTCTAGTTTGAGTGGTACAAAATTTAAGTCAGTTTGATTAGCATTGAGTGAGTTACGTGCATTTTAGTGGAATGGGATTCTGCATACGGGGCAAATTTTTATTGCTATTGATTTTCAATTGTACTTTAATTGTAATGACATGATTGTGGGGTTTGTTTTTAGAGTAGGAGTTTACTACTTGTTACTCTTTCTTAGATTTTCAAAGTTGATAGTAGCCCAAAAACTCTATGCTAGATTATGTTTTCTATACAAGAAGTAGAGTTAACCCGGTGTAATAAGTGGCTCTCAATATTGCATTGTATGTTTAATTCATGTGAGCTTTTTACCACACAAACTGGACAAGTAGAAACATTTTTTCCAACAAGTTTTACTACATTTTTACACTTGATATAAAACGTATAGATTTTGAAAGGTGATTGCGGCCAAAAATGCATGTTGGACCTTACAACATTAAGTAGATGGGAGATATCCATCCTTTGTTCAAAGAAATTAAAAACTATTCTGGAAAATGATTTTTCATCTACAAAGAGTTGGCGCATTGAAGAAATTAGAAGGAAAAGACAAGATGACATGGCAAAAAGCGGGAAGGAAATTAAAAAATCAATTTATATTGATGATATATAATTTATTTAGAATATTTTTGTCCTAGTTTGACCTTATATTTGGACATCAATCTTTGTCGAGATATATCTAATCTTTATTTTTATTTTTATACTAACATCTTTTGGAATTTCTTTCATACACTCGTCTAATGTGCAAATATCATTTCATTTCTATTAGTTGGGTCAATTATAGTCCACATAAACAAACAATGTCCTAAAGATTTATACTAATATTTTTGGCTGAGACTTCTTTACCGGCCGGTGGAGTTCCCCACCGTAGTGTAAATTTCTCTTAGGCACTGGTAACTCATAACACTTATAAGTTGTGATGTCGATGATTTGTAAAACTTATAACAGAAAAACACTTAGCAGAATTTAAAAGGAAAATACATAACATTTATAGAAATAATGGATGTAATTACGAAACTTTGATTCATTATTCATCTATTCGTGTCACCCTCAATCTTGAACCTCCATTAGGCACTTGATGTCTAGAAAAACTATTAACCAACAAAAATACTTTATCTTTTTGGGCACTTACCATCATACTACTAAAATCATAATCCGCACAGTGAACCACGGGGCGATCAATCGCGCTGTCAACCTTGGAGTAAACTATAGGTACGGTGCAGCCAACCACGCGGTAATTCATGTTACATTTTTAAAAATATAGTTTGTAAAATAAAAACTACATGAAAATGGTTGGACTATTGCGTTGCAAAGCATTAGCTTGAGTTTTTGGCTGTGACAAATATGCAATTGTGTGTTGCAATTTGTGCTTTTGATTAGAAATTGGATGTTCAAATTTTTTTTTGAATTAAGCACTAAAAGATTGAATTGTAAATTATGAGTTGTAAACTTCGAGTGAAAAGGTTGTGAAGTTGGAGTTCTGAGCTTGGAGGTTGGCATACAAAGTTGGAGTTGCAAAATTGCATATTCGAGTTGTGGAGATTGAAATTACAAGTATTGAGGTGAGATTGCAAGTTTTGAGATTGTAATTGCAAATTGAGTTTGTGGGTGTGTGAATTTGAGATTGTAATTGCAAGTTGAGTTTGTGGATGTGTAAAATTTGCTTTTGTGTGTTGCAATCTGTGCTTATTCAAAAAAAGATTTAACTCTTGATTACAAATTTGACATTCATAACATTTTTTAAATTCCATGTTAAAATGCAAAAAATCTAAAACTTAATTAATTTTTTTCTATTCTATTCTATTACATTATAAAAATTCATGCATGGGTTTCAAAGATATATTTATATTTTATGTAGATTGTTGTTACCTTTCTTTTTTATATTTTATGATATTAAAACTACATTAAAATGGTTGAACCAACTGCTAGTCCTCCTCTAAAAATATATCATAAATTGTTAAAAAATTTGTGTTGTCGTCCATGTTTTTTTTAGCATGGCATTGTATACCTATATTTTTCGGGTTTAGAAAGTGCATGTACTGAGATACCAAGTGTTTTGATGTATTCCTCTTTTTTTAAAACCTCTTCATAAATGTCCCCGGAGCGCGTCTTCTCCATGACCGGTATAGCCCTTGATATCATATCTCTTCTTGAAATTTTGCACCCATCCATGAGAAAATATCAGCTCCTTCTCGTTAGCACCTCTTGGAAGTAGTGTGAAAAATCTCTTTGCAGCAGCCACCACAAGGTCATCAAATAGAACTACATTATTTTCCTACATTGTTGTAAACCAAGTAGAAGTGGCTTCCTCCACTTCAGGGCATTGAGACTCTTGTAAGCGCTTGGAATCACCGAGGTGCCCAACATCAAGTCAACTGAAGTGTTCTTTTTGCTCTATTGTTATTCCAATATTAATCTCAGTCACATTTACTTGAAAGTATGCATTGGCCCACGCAGTTAATGCTCTATTGGTAATCTTTTCACCAGTAGCTAACAGTCTCACGATACTGAATAATCTCTTGTTTATGAGTAACACTTAACTAATAACACTTACTAGTCTTAATTTGAAGGGATCGGAAATCTCCATAACACATATAGAGGGTTAACACTTATCGAGGTATCCCTTATCGAGGTCTGACTATACTAGGTACGTTATCGTGTGTTACAATGTCTAGAAATAAAAATAAAACTTATGGTAAACATACAGAAAGGGTATAACATAAGACTTAAAAGTAAGAGTATTTAGTGAAACATATAGAAAACATAAAGAATGGATATCAATATAATTGTTTACCTGGGTTTAGGGTTTAGGGTTAAGGGTTTAGGTTTTGGATTCATACAGAAGTATATTTCAAGACCTTACGATTGAGAATCCCAAAGTTCACTTTAAATATGATTTTAATGTCTCTTTATGGAAGTGGTTGATTGAACTAGTCTTTGAGCGGGTTTGGGAATTATTTGGTCATGGGAGTGACCCGTCCTTGTCAAAGATGGCAGGACGGGCCACGAAAGGGATCTCGCCCTAAGGGGTAATAGATCCCAATTAAATTGGAAGGAGAATGAACATGGAACGAAGGACCAAGGGACAATAATGAATAATATCTGAATAAAATTAGAAGGGGAGGGAATGGAAGAGGGTTAATCGCAGATGACTATCTAAACTAAATTAGAATGAGAAGGAGAGGAGATTTATCACTAAAGCATTCAATTAAAATAGAATGAGAGGGAACCAAAGGAACAAGGTTCTCATTTCAATTTTTTAAAATTTCTTCTCATTCTATTTCAATGAAGTTCTTCATTTGCTAAGATGACATATTCAGGTGTGTCATTTCTAACATCGAAAATCATTTATTGTCTACACAAAACAAGAGCATTTTATGTAAAGTCATGGAATTAGGGAAAATGGCACACATTGATAACTAGGGAATTAATAGAAGGGTTTCATTTCCTAAAAAAGGTAAATCTGAATTTGTAATTTGCCAGCCCTCCACTACTTCTACTAATTTCTGAGATATGGGTTGCCTTTTCTTTACCTCGTCTAATTCATTACATCACCTTGGAAATGATGATGACGATGTTACATAGAAAAGTCTTACTTGAATGTTAAACGTACTACCTAAGTTATAGAGAGAGGAATCCAAGCCGAACAAAGATGAAGAAATAAACGATGAAATATTCGAAGAATTGTTTGCAATAAACAACAAATACTATCTTTATTGGAATTATTTTACATCCATTTCAAGTCTTACTTTCCAGGATTTTTTAAAAATAATAAGCGGATAAATAATACAAGAAAATATGATTTTGATATGCAATTTGCACATCAATATTCTTTTTTTACAAAGGTCTACTCTAGAAGAAATTAGAAAGTTTCTAGAAGAACATGTAGCGAGAATTGGAAAATGTGCTTCCAGTAGATGGAAGTTTTCTAAATTTGTTTTCTCAAAATCAAGAAGGAATTTGTACACATGTATATTACATCTCTCTTTTCTACTAAATATTTAATAGATTTTGCGATTCTAGGAACCTAAACTATTCGATATCTGCCTAAAGAAAAAAATACGCTGAATTAGTACGCACTATTTATCTTCTATACCCTTAGCGCGACGAGGAGGCACCATCATTACGACGCGTTTGAGGTCTATAAGAAGCTCGCGGCACCTCTGTTTCCGATCTCTGTCTATTCCGTAGACCATCGAGGATAGCCTTGACTTCTCGGGAAACATCGTTCAAGATAAAGTCAAGGGCCAAACTATGTAGCCGGGGTTGATGATACGTTCTTTCCGCAACCAAGTCCACCATTGCATTGCGTAGTTCTGAGACTTCTTCCACCACGCGATATAGCCGCGTGAATTCCGCACGAGTGACCGCCAGCTTTCCAGATGAGTTGTAATGTGGTGCAGACCCAAGGCCATGCAATATTGTGTGTCTCACGATCAAAATTCCACCCCATTACATTGTAGAAAGACATCTTCAGACCGTAATCTGGTGGTTGGTTAGGATACAACCCCTCCGCCGCCCGCATTATGTTTGTTGGATCTTTTTAGGTGCCATATGTCTCGTTTGCTGCAACCAGCTCTGCATGTGATACGTTGAATCTCCAATTCCATTTAACAGGTTTCCCTTCATCAGTGCCTACGTCAAAATTTGGAAAGTATTCTTGACGATACTCCCAATGTGTCGGCATGAAATCTCTCAAGCCAAATTGCAAATATAGACGGGCATGATACGGCGAATGACAGATGATACATGAGCGACTTTGGATCATATGCTCAATGAGACATTGTCGATGGAATGAATGTCCACATGTTCCGAGCATATAATACCCTTCCGGGCCCCATGGATATTGACAAATGGGACAAGTTTGACCCTGAGTGGTCATTGTCCCCGCATTTTGCCATATTTTATGTTGCCCATCTCTGTCCTTCTCATGGATATCAAAACGGTGATCTTCTTCTTGAATGCGCGTCCAATCGATGCTACCATTGGCAGTAGTCACTTCTGGGTCCATATCATCCCATCTACTTGGATACATTTTTTCCAACGTCGACCAAGATGTAAGTAAGAAGGCTCTCAACTTGTGGTTGGATGTCCACTCTTCAGAAATCTTTGCTATCTCAGCCTCACATTGTCTCGCCCGTGATGCCTCCAACACCGTGCCCAACATCATGGTTTCCCTATCGGTATGGAGTTGGAGTATGTCGTTGTGCATTGCGGAAATACTTGCATCATTTTTCGTATTACAATTGCGGGCTTTTTCTAATTCAATCCGCAATTGGGCCATGCCAGCAACCATCTCGTTCTTCTCCGCTTCCAAGCATTCTATTTTTAGAGCTGCTTCTTTCACACGGTCTTCTGCTTCAGCCTTGTACGCATCATACTCCCTGTGTAACTGATCGTGTTGTTGTGCCATCACATGTCCGATATTAATATCCCCCAATCTCGGACTACATTGATTCTATATCTCGTCAACGATTTGTTGATCCACATCTTGTTGGACGAGGGCAACTTCCGGAGGATGTTGAACGAGGGCTACATTCTAGGGGCCTTGTTGGGACCCACCATCTCGAGGCGCTTCACCAACCGGCACAATATTATTCCTTCCATTACGGGGCTTTGGTATCGCTCGATCCGCTGGCAACTGTTGGCCTGGTGGATCATCCAAACTACTCTTTTTGCTAAACCACTCTGGCACGAGATTTATAGGAATTGATAGTATAGGCAATCTCGATGTAAGTGCGTCGCCTAAATGCTTCCGAACATTGTTAGGGAGGTCCAAAGCCTGATTAAGCGTCGACCAATCAACCCGCTTGTCCAACACACACTCCGCGTATACCATCGCAGCTATTCTTCTAGGAATGGTATTCTTTGGCCAACGTGTTTCGTGGGAGATGGCTCGTAAAATCTCCAAAAACCTCCATTTTATCTCTACGGAAGTAATGTTGGCGTACGTCAATTGCTTCGTTCGGCAATGATCCTCGTGAACTTCCGGAGTATACCATTGGTCGAGGTGAGCAAAACCAATGTGCTCATACGCCTGGTAACATGTCCATGGCTCCGGTAAACTTTCCCATCCGAAGTACGCCAAGAGATTAAGGTCTCCGTAAATTTCTAGCTCCAAATCCGCAGCCTTCTTGGCTCTTTTTGAAGGACCCGCGCCCAAATCTGGTGCATTTAAAATCCTCCTCCCTCCACCATCTCCACCACCTCCACCACCGCTATGCATGGTTGCTATGCTTTAAACAACCCTAAACCACTACGAAATACCTCTAATTGCTATTCTAATACTAGCGAACTATTCTAATGTGATTATGCCGCCTGTGAGCCGCAAAAACGGCTCACGAAGACGAATGGACCACGCATTGTGTCCATTAAGGTTAACGAAGTAGTGGAAATGGGTTATCCCATTGGTTAGTTCATGGTTTTTGATCAAGATGGCTAAATAGCCTTTCCATGCGCTAATTCTTTAATTAGGAGCCACATTGTGGCAACCAAGAATTTTATGAAGATAACCAAAAAATAAATAGAAAGGAAAAAATGAGAAAAGGTAGAAAAAACAAAAACAATAGAAAAGAAGTGGAAATAGAAGTGGTGGAGAAGAGTTTACCTCCTACCGAGTCATGGACCACAATTGGCCACGATGAGGAAATCACGGGAGAAAAATTAGGAGAAGAAGAGAAATGATGGTGAGGGGAAGGAAAAAATAAGGAGGCTTAAAAAGCCCTTAAAAAAGTAGTTTGAAAGGTCCAAAAGGCTTGGGCAAACCCCTCACCAATCACTAAGTAAAATTAGGAATTACCCCAAGCAAGGGGAATTCAATCTAGGTAGATTAGTTAGATTTAGCATCCTTGGAATTAGCTTAATAGCTCACTTATTGAAGATCATGCGCACCCCATGTGGCATGAAATTAAAGTAGGAGATTTAGATATTCCTTGGTTAGTGGGACACCCACTTTTGTTAATGCAAGGGTGGCACGGAGATAAGTAGTCATAGGTTAATAGTTTTTTTAAGAGGAAAGTCATTAATGGAAGGTGGAAAAGGCGGCCGGGAACATCCTTGGGAACGCAAGGAGAGCAAGGCTTGGGGGGGTTACCCCTGGAGAAGCTCATTCGGTAGTGTGCAAGGAATGTGGTGAGAAGAGAGAACAGGGCGAGAGACTAAGGAATTGAGAGAGAGCCGGAAGCCCCGGCCACGAACAGGAGAAAAATTAGGTTAGGAGCACAGGCTGAATCACTAGAGCAAGAGCTAGGGCGAGCTGAAGAACATGAGGGTGAAGATCACGAGTTGGAGCACAAGCACGACGAGCAAGAGGGTGAAGATCGCGAGCTGGAGCACAAGCACGACGATCAAGAGGGCGAGCTGAAGAACACGAGGGTGAAGATTACGAGCTGGAGCACGAGCACGACGAACAAGAGGGTGAAGATCACGAGCTGGAGCACGAGCACGACGAATAAGAGGGTGAAGATCACGAGCTGGAGCACGAGCACGACGAACAAGAGGGTGAAGATTACGAGCTGGAGCACAAGCACGACGAACAAGAGGGTGAAGATCGCGAGCTGGAGCACAATCACGACGGTCAAGAGGGCCAGCTGAAGAACACGAGGGTGAAGATCACGAGCTGGAGCGGAGCACAAGAAGGCCGAATCACGAGCAAGGTCATACGAGCTGAAGCACAAGAGGACGAGATCACAAGAGCACGAGCTGGAGCTGAAGTTCGAAGACCAAGGACGGAGGGTGAATCGAACTGAATTAGGGAGCCTCTCCTCTCCCTCGGACTAGTAATCCATTCCTTGTGCATGAAGGGAACCCTAATTTTCTAAATACAAAAATCACGCGGAAGCGCTGCCAATTTTTTACTAGGATTAGGGTTTGCTATATGTTCAACCAAACAATCGGTTTAATCGTCATTAGTAAGTGAATGCAGGTGGAGGCTCGTGCATGGTGGAAGGTCGAATAGGATTACTTGTGTAAATGTATGTGGTGTACACGTGAATGTGTGGTGCATGATCTTGAATAAACGCATATGTTAAGTGTGCACTGCTGGTCGTTGGCTGTGAGTCCAGGATTGAGTCAAACGGTTAATTGAAGGCTGCCATCGTGTTAAGCAAGAGAAACTAATAAGACTTCAAGAAACAAACATAGAAAACGGAGTCATAACCACGAAGATAATGAAGAATTAAACTTTGGGGATAATAAGAAGAAGCCTGTCTGCTGACCACTGCTGTCAGGGTCGCACTTAAGTTTGGAATAGGTTGTTGAGGTTTTAACCAAGTTCACAAGGTGGAATTGAACCTACTTAAGCTTTAAAACGTTGAAAACGGAGCTTTGAGGTGGAACTTATGCTTGTTTAAAAGTTGGGTTTAATTTAAGGCTGAATCTAGCCATCACAACACTAATCATTAACGAACCTTCTTGAGTGACCACACCTTGGGTCACCGTGCTTGTATGAATGGTTGAAGGATGTTTGAACAAGGGGCTGCATCCCACACTTAGGGTCTTGTGTTCAAGATAAGCCACCCGTTAGCGGGTGGTTTACTTGGCTCACACCGCCTATAACTAATTCATGCATGACCTTCCATGCATGACACATAGCGGGAGCATTCCTGTCAAACACATGAAGAGCACGTACCACTGGCAACACCATGTACTCAAAATTCACACAAACGTCCCAAAATCCATCCGAGCGTATAACGCGTCGTGCATAAAGGCCTTTTGCATGTGCCCTTGTATTTTGAGTCCGCAATCTCGCTAGAAAAGCATGCCATTCTTCATCAACCATTATTTGCTCCAATGCCTGGCAAACTTGGAGGAGGCGTTGTATCGTGAGAAAGTTTGTTGCAAACCGTGTCTCATTGGGCAAACGAATAGAAAGATCGGGTAATAACCTTCGAAAGATTGCTTGTGGGGCATGGTGGTTCTTGATGAATAAACAAACAACCCTTGCCTTCTTAACAATCCTTTGTACCCACGCTTCTTTGCCCCAATCTTCCAGTAAAAGATCCAAGCAATGGGCAACGCATCCTTGAACATAGAGATGTGGAATTTCTTGCATGATGTCACGACATGCGGCCGCCATGACAGGAGCATTGTCCGTGCATACTTGGACAACATTTGCATGTCCAACCATTTGCAGAAACGGTCGGATTTGAGAAGCAACATAAAAGTGGTCTTTATAATTTCCAGATGTATGAATGGTGCCTATGAAAACATCCCCTTTTGTGCATGACTGAACAACATTTAGCAAAGGTTGGTTCTGAACGTTGTCCCAGTCATCACTACCTATTGTAACGCCATACTTTGATATAGCATTACCCATGGCTACATTGACAGCCGTTTGTACATCAACTTTTTTGTTTGTCAACAACTTCGTACGTATGGCATTGTAGGTCGGTGGATGGTAGGCGGGCATTCGTGCGCGTGCAGTTTCCTGAACCGCTTTTACAAATGCAAGGTGCCTAATGATATTGAATGGAATGTTCGCTTCATAGAAAGCACTAGACCAAACCTTGTCCAAGAGTTGCCTTTTGGAAATGTTGAAGCCCTCAGGCAAGGTCGCTTGACGTAGCTCTCGAGGTTCCCTACCTAAGTGTACGGATTCCACGCCACGACTTGTTTGGGAGTTCTGAATCTACTCCACGTCGTCCACCACGGATCGTGTCAATAAGTGTTCCACTCCAATCCCATTCTCGTCATCAACATGTTGTTGGGGACAGGGTCCATCGTTGGCAGCATCAGGATGATTAGGAACAATCCCATCACAACCTTGAAACAATACACTCACATGTGGAGGCACCATCCTACACAGTTGAACGTCACGACCTAGATTACTAGGATGACGGTACCCCATGTGCGACAACATCCTGTCGGCTCTATAAACCATGGAGTGAGAACAAAACCGACACTTCACTTGTTGTGCTGCTCTTGAAGGAGCGTTGCCCATGTCTTCGTACCATAGATCCCATACAAAATTTCGACGCGGCATGGCGTCGCACATGATTCAGAGCCAACTAAGGGTTAGCAATTCCCTCCTCAGCAATGGGATTTCGAGCAATGCATTCTTGTACAAAGAATCCAAGGTCTTGAAAGCCACTATGCAGGATTAAGCACCATTGCCTTGGAACGGCACTATTTTATACTGAAATTCAAATGGAGCAGGTGCGGTTGGGGCGCGGACTGGCAACGGACAACTCCGGACTGCTGCGGACTATCCGCGGACTATAAGCGACATAGATTTGGACTGGCCGCGGACTGAGCGCAGAATGGCCGCGGACTGAACGCGGAATGGCCGCGAACTGAACGTGGAATGGCCGCGGACTGAACGCGGAATGGCCACGGACTGAGCGAGGAATGGCCGCAGACTGAGCGCGGAATGGCCGAGGACTTAGCGCGGAATGGCCGCGGATTGGCCTTCGATAACGGAGTGAGGAGCGGATTGGCGCAGACACTCTTTCAATCCATGCTGAAAATTACTACGACATGAATTTACCGCAGTTGATGACATGTCTACACATGTGGCATGTAGATTCCTTTCTGAATCCAACGTGTCTCTCTCGAGGTAAATGTGAAAATTGTGTTTTCTGCCGTCAAAATGGCCCCGTCACAGTAAAGTCACGATCCGTCACAATATCATGCCGTCATTGTGTCGTGACATTGTGACATTGTGACGGAAGCTGTCCCCGTCACGACACAATAGACAACCTCGAATAGGCTACCGTTGATTTGAGGACCTAGATGCCATTTTGTCCTTTTAATGATAGCTATTGACTTTAGTGCACGCTCAAAATGCCATTTCCACCTATTAGTGATCTAGTTTTGTAGGGTAGCTAGTAGCCTTTGTGTACTTAAAGAGCCTTGGGCTCTTGTGTTAAATTCTCTTCTCTTTGTTGATTTGCTCGTGTCTTGCCTTTATGGCTTGTGTCTAGAGTCTTTGTTGAGCTTGTGTGAGTAGATTGGGAGAGAGTTTAGTGTTCCTAGTGTGTCTTTGCTAAGTGTGCAAGGTTGTGACTTGATGAGTGTTATGTGATTGAGTGTGAGTAGAGACTTCTCGAGGGTGTAGGATATTCAGGTTAGATAGATGAAGTAAGATCCGGGAGCTATACTCTAGACCCTTCACCGATGATACCGGTAAGATTTGCTTTAGCGGATGGGATCCGGGAAGCCCACAGCTATTCATGATAGCCTCTCTTAAGTGGGAAGTATTTGGATTGGAGGGAAGCAGGGGTGATATCCCCCTCTTGGTACACCTGGAGGGATCTCGGCTAAGCCTGAGTCGAGAGAATTCCGGGGTTTCTACCCTTGAAGTGGACAAGTTCCGACGATCCCCGTGGAAGGTTGTCTTGCTCACATGATTTGCTTAGTACTAACTTGTTGTGAGTCTTGTATCTTCTTGGTTTGATTCATTGGGTGTGGTTGTAGTTGGAACCCGGGCTTGCGTGATCGGTTTTCCAAGACAAGTTTTCGGTAGATTGTAAAGATCGGTAAACTGGCTGCAACCTTTTTAACTCTTTCAAGGTGTAGAGTTAGATTGTGGATGTTGTGGTCTCTGGACTGCGAGAATAGGGGATTGTGGCTTTCCGGGCATTGTAAAAACCTACTGGAAAACTACTTTGACGCTCAACAAAGTTTATTCAAAACACTTGTGGTTCCTTGTTTTTAGTATCTAAGGTACCAAGAAGTTATCTTCCGGGATGTTCTGAGGTTTTAAGTGTGAAGTGTTGTTAAGATTTAAAGATTTTGATGCACAATAAAAATCCTTGGAAACGATTTAGTTAGGTGGGTTCGCTAAACGTTAATTTTGGTTAACTTTCAGAATTATGAACCACTAGGCTATGGCATGCGGCGACCGGCGGCTCCCCACACTCAACGTCCCACTCTTGCGCCGCAACCAGTACCTCTTGGAGAATGTCTCCACCAAATCATGTCTTCCACCTTTACACACACTCAACGCGCAATTACAACTACCCTAAGTCCGGATCGCAGCCTTCTGAAAACCGTAATCCCTCACTCACGATCCTGGCGTCTCCAAATTCCTCCACTCTCTTCGAACCCACTATCCTTCCACAATCTCGCGGTGTTCGTCTATCACCCGCTCAACTAATGCTTCTCAATGCAACGACAACAACAAAAAATCTACTCGGACAGGGAAAAACTTGTCTTGTAGGCGTTGGTCATGGCAAACTGCCATAATCTTGGGCTGCATCAAATGCCAAAGGCGGTTGTAAGCATTGAAGACAACGGCGCAATTAGGACAACATAGCATTTATTTGAAGAAGACGTCCACGGACATTGGTAGGTAACTTGATTTCAAACTAATGGTTAGGGAGGCGGACGAGAACTAGAGGATGATGAAACCGGGTAAAGGGTGTCAGGCGGGCAGCTTGCGTGGCGGGGAGATTACATGGCGGGCTTGACCATCGTGGCGGACAGGTGACATGGCATGGCGTCGTGGCGGGGCGACACCGTGACGAGCCAGGAACGGGTCGCGGGCTAGAGGGCCAGGGTCCGGTGTCGAGCTAACCAACTCACCAAGCCTTCGGTTTGGAGTCTGGACCAACGCTCGACTAGGCTAAATAAGAAGATCCGTTTATTTGGTGAGTGGATTGGAAACTCGTTCAACCTTTGCATGTACTATACAGCTCCAGGGTGTGAAGGGCTTAACGTCACCAGATTTTAGGACACTTGTAGAATTGGTGAAGAAAGCAATTTGTTCAATTCGTGCTGGTGGCAAAAACCTTGGTGCCTTAAATGACCCTGTGAAGAGTGCGCATGCTCAAGGCTGGACAAAAATTCATGTGTCCTTTTTGGGAGAAACTAAGGTATCTTTCGCATTCAGAGGTGTTGCATGTGTATTTCTTTTCCTTATCGTTTGGATTTTCAAAATTTTAGAAGCATTGTCCTCCTTTTACAGATTGTCTGTCTCCAAAGTGGTCTCGTACTTATGCGACATTTCAGTAAATGTGGACTTTAAGATGAATTCTGGACTTTGGATCAATTCTCGATATTGGAAGCAAGACCATGAGATCATATGGTGATACCATTGGTATCAAGAATATTTCAATAAATACAGGATTGAGCCTACAGATTAGGGATAATTGCAACGTTTACATAGGGATGAAGTATAAGAAGACATCAAACGATGTAGTGGGATCTGGCAATCCAAGATACATAGCTTACATTGTGGGATCCTACGGTCTAATGATACATGTAGGGCAATCAATGTAGTACGTATCAAACAAATAAACATTCAATTAGGCGCGGAGAATGGAGGTAAGAACCATTGACAACTTTATTTATAGAATATACTAAACAAAAGTAAGCCGCTAAAGAACTCAATGTAGGGAAGCGACTACATACTTTGTAATACTCGTTCAAGATACATAGCGTACATAGGAAGATCCTACGGTCTAACAACACATGTAGGGCAATCAATGTAGTACACATGAAAAAAACAAGCAACCAAATAGGCGTGGAGAATGGGGGTAATGACCATCAAAAAAATATATTCATAGAATATACTGGATGAAAACCAACGCCAACAAAACTCAATGTAGGGAACCGACTATGTACTTTATAAGACTTTCTCAATGTGCCATGTTTTAAGTAGCCTACAATTAAACTTTCCATCCATCGGGTGCCTCTGTAGATACTCCTTCACCGAGGCATAAGATCGCAGTGGAAGGATGAACGGAAAGCAACGCTGTTCCAATATTAGGTGTAACAATGGATGTGTTGGATAAGGTCATTTCACCATGCCATGACTTCGGAAAGTAGCAAGCGAGGTCTCCATTGAAGGCATGACGCACTAACTGATCATCAACCATCAATATTTTGTCAGGAAGACATAACTGCTTTGTATTCCGGTCCGTTGAGAGTCTCTCAAGATCCTTGTCACAGAAAGGATACAATTGTGGCCTTGAACACTTGTTTTGTGTATAACAGAAAAGAAGTCTTGACCTTACGTCTTCAAGGAGGAGGACTTCAAGGACCTTCTTTAGGCGCGCGGGGACGATGGACGACCATATACCAACTTGGAAGGACCTCAGAAGATATTTGAAGAACTCTAGGAGACGAGGCCGAACTATGATGTTTCCCTAATTAAAGCGTCTCGAGTTGCGGTTATCGTATTGCTTGAAACAAAGCAATCCGTTGATAGATAACACGATAAATTTTGTCAAGTCGTTGCGTCGCTATGATCATAGAGAAAGATACAAGTTATAAACAACATCATGGACGGTAGGATCCCACCACACTGCCATCCATACCACAAAAAGATCATCCATACAAGATCCTTAACTACTCTATCCATGAGGGTCGTTGGATCCCACCACACTGCTATCCACATCACAAAAATCATACAATATCCTTAACTACTATATTCCTCAGGGTCGTAGGATCCTACCACCCTAAGGATAATTCAGAGTGGTATTGCGATTAAGAATACTCAAAATAAGATGATGGCCTCAATACTGAAGAGTGTCTTTTAAAGTAGAGGTACATCCTACAAGTTTATATTGAAACAAAAGATACAAAATATACACATCACCAATACAAGTGAGTAGTCATTGAAATGCCATGACTTTGGAATTCCATTTTCAAGAACACCCAATTGCAATATTCTGAGCCAACGTAGTGGACCTAAATTCTCCAGGAACCGGACATCCGGGAAGGGGATGGTTACGGACATATTCGGCCACAGAGAGGTTTGAGAAAACATATTCTCGAGCCATGGAAGCATAGTGTTCATGAGGAACTTGTCCTTCAGGTCACCTGTCCACGTTTGAGGATGAATCGCACTGAACTCATCGTTGAGGAGGTTCTTTCCGGGGTTGTCCTTAATGAGCAATGTCTGACTAAGATCTACGTGCTCAACAAATTTCCTAACTTTTTTGAGGTCCTCGAGCATGTACTTCTTCTCAACGTTGTTCCCCGCTTAAGGAAAGCTCGACTTCGTAATATCAGATTGTGACATAACTGTTGGGTCCTCTAGCTTTACAGTAGAACTACCCGAAGCCACCTGTAACATGCTATCGACATTTTTCCTCATGGCGCAACTCCATACCACGACAATAGTCTTATTTGTCTCCACCTTCAAAAAAATTTGCATACTCAAGTCTAGCAACAGTTTTACACCCCTTATCGTACTATTTGTGAATCAAAAATCCATATAAGTCTAGCACAACAATGTACCGAGGTTGGGTCACCTTTGCTGATCTAAGGGTTGATTTAATGGCGGGTGCACTGAGTTTTCTTGCAGAAAACCAACGTTGCAAGAATGAGTCTCCAATACAAAATACTATTAATAAAGAATAACTTTGTCTAGAACATACCTTTTCTAGTCTGAGAGACCACAGCCCTTATGTGCCACCAATGATGGGACCTTTTCATGACGTTGAGCAGTCCCCAACATCTCCCCAGCCCAAACAAAGAAGGTCATTAGTGAAGAATACACGACCCATAAGCCATTCAGAATGCTTAGACATTGCTAGCATTCGAAACAACAATGCTCAAGGATAATAGGATCCTACCATCCCATTGGAATTGTAGGATCCTACCATCCCAATGGCTATGTAAGATCCTACCCTCCCCAAAGAGATTGTAAGATCCTACCATGGTCTTTAGAATCACAGTTCCTCATATCCCGTGAGGATATTAGTGTGAACGTAGAACATATCAGATACACACAAAACAACAAGATGGTTGAATTTAATAGCCACATACCTTTTGCAGAGGGTCCGGCATCGGTGTGTTGTGCAGATGGAAGATCCTTTTCAACAGCATGAGCCACAACATCAGCAGGTCTTGGGATCCTAAAGGTTGTTGGCTGAACTTCTTGACTGAAATTCAAAGGGTCATCCAAGTACTCTTGAACTGTAGGTGCATTCGAAACATTCCCAGGAGGGATGAAGGCCTGTAGCGACTGACTAGCCTCCTGGTATATGCGTATGATAAGCTCCCTATTGAACAACGCTATACTAACTAGGGGTGAAACAATTGGATCAATGTCTTCTAACCTATCAAGTGTATTTGCGGCATAGTGTTGCTCAGGTTCCGTCGTAGTCTCCATGTCCTTGCTCGAGGAAGGATGAGGCGATGGTTCTATCTCCATCGATGTAGGTCCGGACGACGGGGGATGAACCACATCCGATCTTCTCGGCTCTGAAGCTGGTACATTCCTGACCGTCATCTTGGTTCGAGGAACAAGTAATTCTTCCTCCGCGAGCAATGACGCTTCCTCTTCTCTTTTTGTCCTCTCTTGATCTGGAAGAGAACTCACCTCCAGAAGTTCACCTCCTCAACAACTCAGGTCCTCATGGCACTCCTTGGACAGGTCGATAACTAGAGCCTCAAGGCTGCTATCCTCCTCTTCATAAATGCTGCAAGCATTGACATGGTTGATATCATGCATAGGCGAATCGCGGTGGGAGTAGACATGCTCCGCCGTTGTTGAAGCAGATGGCACATTATTGTCATAAGCAATTTGGAGATGGTGCGGCCATGAAATAAGGTCAGTGAAGGTGTCCAAGTTGGGAACTACAAATAAAAAACTGAAGATCAAGATGGTTGGAGAGGGGGTCTAGGAGGAAGCGCTTTGTGTATCAAAGCATCTATGCATAACTACAGCGATCAGAACTTGGTAAGAATAAATCTCTACAAGGAAAGACGAGAAGCATAGTAGGATCTAACGATCCTAAAGCACTCATCGAGTAGTAAGTGATGACTCTATTGCGTACTAATGGATCTATCGATTCATATATTCCAAGTTGTTAAAACTACAGGTAGAGCAATGTTATTTGTACCGGCGTCTCCAAAGATGAAGTATGCAGATGGTGATCATGAACTTCCTCAGTACCCTGCATGGGATTGAGATATGATAATGAATACAAGGAATGTGCAAACAAAAAATTAAGCACAGTGCATTGCTAATCACTTCACATGGTTATTGTTATATACAATGGTCTTAGAAATAGTATGTCTGTTGAGAGATAGTAAATGTAGTATGTGCATCATACAATGTTCGCCTCATGGGCACCTGCTTGTGAAGAAGAGGGAGGAGTCAAGTTGATCTTCTCTTGGTTTTCCAAGTGCAATTTCCTTTGAGCCTTGGACCTGCCCTTGTGCCTATCGTCCATAGGCTGCTTTGCCCCTTTGATCTCCTCCTTTCTTCATCATTGCCCTTCTTGGAGGGGGCCTTGCCCGAGTCGCTCGAGATGTCACTCTCGGTGTTGGATACGTTGATGACCTTCTTCGTGCCTCTTGCAATCTTCTATTTCTTCCTTTGGCTCACAGTCAACGCTGCCATGGTAGATTCCGCTATTGCTAGCGTCTGAGCTCTTTCCCAGATATCGTTCGCTGTCTGATCGGCTCTCATCACTTCTTCCTTCGAGAAGAGGACTTCAATGACTTATGTGCCTTTAGTCTGCAACACAAAATAGTAGGGTGGATTAGATGACAGAAAACAGATTTATACTATGTAAAGATAGTGTGGAAGAGAGAACTTGAATGAACGGAGGGATGAGGTTAAGAGATCGTAGGATTCTTACTAGGCCAATCCTAGTAATCTTACTAGGCCAATCCTAGTAATCGAAGGACCTCCACCAATGTTGACAATAACATTGTTTGGAGCCCCCAATGTGCCAAGCAACTTGCTAACTGCGTCGATGTTGAAATTGGCATAAGAATGTTGAGCCCATTGTTTGGGAGCATCCTCAAAATTTGCTGCGGATATCATTGTCTGGAACGACATCTCATTTCCAAAAGTTGATCGAAAACACACTGCTTCAGCCAAACTGAAGTTATTCCTGTACACAAAGTTAAAGTACAAGGGCAACGTTGGTTTAGGAGATGAAGAACTGACAAAGCCCTCCGTTCTCTGGGTAATATATAAAGTCGAGGTGTCAAACCAGGATAGCGTTTGTGTAGTGACCGCTCCCCCTTCAAGTACAGCGTTGGCAACCTCCACGATTCTAGCCCGATTTGTGATAAACACACCTGGATAAAGGAACCTCCTTAACTAGTTTTCATCCTTATGCTCCATGGCCTGCAAAGTTTGCAAAACCTAATCCATGATTGAAAAATCCCATTTTCCTTTCTTTTTGCGATTGACAGTGCAATACACCAGAACCACCGTCGTGTCCTTTTTTGCCTATTCCAGCATATTGTCAGTGCCCAACAGTAGAATCTTTGCCAAGTCTTCAGATTTCCTATTCATCCAAGAAGATTTTTATTTTGTTGAAAGCGACGATCCGGATGAGGTTGGAGCGTTCTCAACTCGATTATCTTTTATGGCCTTCTAGTGATCAAAGAGCATCTTTAATATAGTTGGAAAGTCATCCTCCTTGTTTGAGGGGGCTAAGGTGGATCCTCGCTTCAAGAAGAAGCACTCTCCAGCACGGTCCTTAATAACCCTCTCAAACCACGTTTCGATGGTGGCTTCAGTGACCTTGTACTCCGCAGCAGCCGTTGCAGTTCATAGAGTGAGTATTCCTTCAGATAGCACTTAGTTGTAGCTAAATGTATCCAAAGTATCCGCTCTAAATTTGTTCCCATAGAGACCTATTGTTTCTTCCTTAAATGATAAGTACAACTAACTAACTACCACACTATTATGTATTGGTAAGCTTATCTATTCATCCATTGATCTACTCATCCGGATCCTTCCAGATTCCGGATGTTCCTTCTTTCAGCATCCGGATCCTTCCGGACGCCGAACAACTTCAGACGGAGTTTCTTCCGGAGTTTTTAAACGAGTGGCCGGGTGCCACTGATCTTGTTTTGTGTAAGTGGCTGGATTCCCCACTGTCTTGTGACTTAAAGTGGCTAGACACTTACTGCCCCAAAACTTATAGTGGCTGGATACCCACTCTCCGTACTCTGCTAACCGATAGTTGATTTGTTGCTTCTAGACTCACACTCTCACATCTTCCGGATGGCCTTCCGGATGTGGTCACGCAGAGGTTGATCCGAACTACAACGACATTCCGGTTGATACTAAGTGGTTCTACTCAATGAGTGTTGCTGGTTTGTAAATAGACTTTCTTCTAGACATACACCTCAGGCTTTTACCTCTATCGTAAGGGGAAATTCCAGCAGCAACCGGAATCCGGATTCACATGGATATCTCGTGCCCTAGGAGCTACCAAGCCCACCCTTGCAGTACACTCCTTCCCCTTCCTGGCTACTTCCGGTCTCTGTGGATTGTCAAACTCTACATAACCTCTCCTCCAACTCTTCCGGGCGATCTCCCGAAGCAAGCCGACTGGGGGACGTTCATGAGCAAAATGATCAACCGGCTGGTGGCCAACCTCCTAAAGGTGACAAAATTGGTGACCCCTCTGGCTTCCTACGTGGTGCATCTCTACTGCCACCACCAACAGCTCACCCAGACGGAGCAGAGGCAGTACGACAAAATCCTCAGCCTCTCGAAGTATGGAGGTGAAGAGTCAGAAGCTGAATTCGGAGGGACAGCGGAACCCGTGCCGGAACCAACAACCACGGACACTCCGGAGGAAGACCGGAGGACCCAAAAGAGGCCTCGAGGGAAGGATTCTGTACCAGAGAGTCCGGACAACAGCAGTTTGTCCGGATCGTTTGGTGAAGACGAGTCTGGGCCGTCCGAGGAAGCCAACCGGAAGAGGAGGAAGCTCGACCAGGAAGACTCTAAGGTCTAGCTGCAAGAGATGGATGACCTCACGCAAGAGGTCAGTTGGAGAGTAGCCGCCCTCAAGGAGACCAACTACATCGTTACAACCGGCATAGCGTAGGTCTTCCGGAGTCTAGGAGTCGACCGGCTGGAAGACACGATCCACCGGGTGGAGGATCTCCGGAGCAAGGAGGCTGATGTGAAGGCTTTGCACCTATAGGTCTCCACCCTGTACAAATCCAATACGGAGTTGGAGAAGAAGGCAAAGCAACTGCGGTAGGAGGCAGACCTGGCAGTAGTGGGCCGGAAATAGGCGGAGGCATGAGCCAATGCATCAGCAGCCGCCTTGAAGGAGGTCAGCGGGGCTCTGACCTTTCTGGTGGACACGGTCAACCGGAGGCAACTCTTCACCGAATTGGTGGAGAAGGAGAAGAAGGTGACCAGGGCCAACATCTTCTGATTTCCCCTTAATCAAGCGGAGAAGATGGGCCGGACTTGGGAGCAGATGAAGCTGCTGGTGAGCAACATCACTCCGGCGGACATGGAGCACCAATCGGCTCAGGTACCGGAGGACTTCATGACTCCGTATTAGACCACAGCTCCTTTGCAACCGCCAAAGTCTAATCTGGCTGCAGCCCCAGGTACCTCAGCCAATCCAGAGACCCTCGATACTTCGTTACCTCGGACACCGGCAGAAGACATTGTATCTCCCTGTGGGACTCCGTTCCCACATGGTGTCGGAAGTTAACCTAAAAATCTGGCAAAATCAAATAAAATTAGTAAGTAGATACGATAGTCTGTGCTTGAATAAGACCTATAATCAATTTGTAAGAATAAAGATAGATGGACCTTGCTGAAATCCCTAATTAAGTCTAAAGCTGTAAAACACTGAGCCAGAGTAGTTAACGGAATTCCGAGATAGTCTGTCATCCAGAGATGTCATCCGGAGCTGTTACCATCAGCTGTCATCATGAGCCGTACTAACGGCCAGACCACAAAAGGCTGTGGCGCGAGGGGAAGCTCTTTCTTTTGATTTCTTCTTCGCGTGTTGAGGTTCCGCTCTAGCGCTCTCTCTTTCTCTCTCTGTCTCTCTCTCTCACTCTTGCGTTTTCCTAACCGCTGGCCGTTAGGGTTTGTAGTTAGACCGTTAGAACAGACGTCTGTCCATTAGGAAGGGTTTTTGTGAGGACAGTGTGTGGAGGGACAACCTTGAGAGAACGTAAGGAAGTAGGCAGGCCTCGTGAAGACAGTCCCTATGGCAAAAAAGAAGAGGACGGATAGAGATGGGCAAGGACAGAGGGACGAAGAGCCGGCTGCGGCACTTCCACCCTTGACAAGGGTTCTTTCGGAGATCCCTGCACACCTGGACGAGTACAACCTGCTAAGGGAGAGCTTAAAGACCATGGGATGCACGGGCTTGCTCGAAGTTGCATGGGGCATCCAGGAGGAGGTATACATCCGGAAGCCGATAGGCACTCCGGACAAGAAGTACAAAGGGTTGATGAGGGCCCATCCGGAACTCTGGGGAGTTCCGGAATGGTCACAGGCGTACGAGTGTCGGGCTGTCCGCACCAAGGTGGTGAAACGGCGGGACGAGTTCTTGGCGGAAGAATTCGAGGGACAAGCCGACCCGAAAGAAGGCTACAGCATGCAGGACTTACGGTACCAAGATGCCCAATTGGTGCTAGGGTTTCTAAACCCTATTTTGCATCCGGAAAAGCCAAGGTGGGTAGTGGCTAAGTGGGCCTGCACTTTCCTCGGAGCACTCTGAGGAAAGATTGTCGTAGACTGGGAGACGCTCATGAGCGAGATGATCAACCAACTGGTGGCCAACCTCCAGAAGGTAAAGAGATCGGCAACCCCCATAGCTTCCTACGTTGTACACCTCTACTGCCACCATCAACAGCTCACCTAGACGTATCAGAGGGAGTACGACAAAGTCCTGAGTCTCTAGAAGTACGAAGGTGAAGAGTCAGAGGAAGAATCCGGAGGGGCAGCAGAACCCGTGCCAGAAACCTTAACTGCGGACACTCCGGAAGAAGACCGCACGATTTGGAAGAGGCCTCCTAGAAAGGAGCCAGTGCCGAAGAGTCCGGACGTTTGCAGCTCATCCGCATTGTTCGGAGAAGACGAGTCTAGGCCTTTAGCGGAAGCCACCCGGAAGAGAAAGAAGATTGATCCGGAGGACTCGAAGGGTCAGCTCAAGGAGATGGATGACCTCCTGCGTGAGGACGGCTGGAGAGTAGCCGTCCTCGAGGAGACCAACTTCATCGTCACCACCGGCGTAGAACATGTCTTCCAGAGTCTGGGAGTCACACGGCAGGAAGACGCCATCAACCGGGTGGAAGATCTTTAGAGAAGGGAGGCTGATGTGAAGGCTATGCACCTTTAGGTCTCCACCATGTACAAGTCTACAACGGAGCTGGAGAAGAAGGTAGTGCACCTTCGCCAGGAGACAACATTGGCGGTGGTGGCCCGGAAACACGCGGAGGCAAAGGCCAATGCATCTGCGGCTGCCCTGTCGGAGGTCCGGAAAGCCTTGGAGTTTCTGGTAGACGTGGTCAACCGGAGCCAACTCTTCACTGAACTGGTGGAGAAAGAGAAGAAGGTGACCAGGGCCAACATCATCCGGTTTATCCTGGATTAAGTGGAGAAGATGGGCCATACCTAGGAGCAGATGTGGCTCTTGGTTGACAACATAACCCAGGTGGTTCCGGAAGACCCAGTAGCACCAGTACCGGAAGAGGTTACGACCCCGGAACGGACCACGGCCCCTCCGAATCCACCACAACCCAAGTCAACTCTAGCTCCAGGTACCTCAGCGAATCCGGAGTCCCTCGACACTCCGTCACCACGGACACCGGCGGAGGGTATCGTATCTCCCAACCCTAGTAAGAACCTCCCGGATCTGCTGATGCCACCGGCCATGCGCCTGAGAGATCCTCTGGCCGAAGTCAATTCCCAAGCACCTTTGAAGTTAGTATCTCAGAGGCTGGCGCCCGGACCAAGGAGTCCCTCCGGAAGCTTCATGGACTTGGTCCGGGAGACTAACACTGCTCCTGGACCAGAGCAACCAGCGCCTCTAGTTCCGGAAGGATCGCCGGAACAGCCACCTCCACCTCCGGATTCCACAACTCTAGCGGCCGGACCGTCGACTCGGAAGACCAACATTTCGCCGGCAACATCAAAGAAGGCGAAGGGCAAGCAGTGGGCTCCAACGAAGATCTCCCCCTCCCGCAGAAGTGGGAGAAATCGGGGAGTGGGTGGCAGGGTGCCCCAAGTTAGGTTAGTGTTTAGGAATAGTAATTTTGGGCTAAGATTCCGGATCAGCAGCGATTAACGATGGGGCTGCAAGTGTACCCGGCTGCTGACGGAGTCGACTGCTAATTTTGTGGTTAGAATAGGAATTCTGGAGCCGGAAACTGTTCCGAGATTATAGAATCTGAGATCCAATCTAGGGCTTTTCCGGATTTCTCGGATCTTTTAGATAAGATCTAGCGGATTTCGAGTAGATGCAGCTGGGAAGAAGGCTAAACCAGTCCGGATCCGTGTCAGGAGATCACCTGGGAGAGTTGGAGGAATATTGCAAAGGTGTGCCTGGTAGTCTCCAGGGGTCGAAAGTAGTCTGGAGGGGAAGAGATGAATTGCAGAGGTGTTCTTGGTAATCTCTAGTTCACGGAAGAATCCGTGCTAACTTGGGTCCCAGTCAAAACCGGAATTCTCCCCAAGATAGGAAAAAGCCTGATGCATAGGTCTAGACGAAATACCCCTGGCGAGTGGTAACATCCGCTCTGGAGAATCGCAACAACACATACCGGAATGTCGTTGTAGTCCGGACTTGTCTCTGTGTGACCGTGTCCGGAAGGCCATTTGGCTGTTGTGAGAGTCTATGTCTAGCAGCAACAATCAAATCACCGCTTAGCAAAGTAGGGTGAGTAATGCCCGGTCACTTTAAGTTTTGAGCAGTGGGTGTCTAGCCACTTAAAGTCACAAGGCAGTGGGGAATCCAGCCACTTACATAAAACATGATCGGTGGCCTTCCGGTCACTTGCTTAAACCGTCCGAAAGACTCTCTGAGGAGAAACAGAGAATAATCAAACTACCCACCGGTTGTCCGGAACCTAGTTCCGATAATCATTGTATAAATTCCGGACTCCAGAAGGATCCGGATCCATAACACGTAAGTAAAGAGAATAGCTAACCCATGGACGATTGATGTCATAGTTTAGTTTTGGTTTATATTCAGAGAAGAACATTAGGTCTCTGTGGAAACGAAACTAGAGCGGTTACTTTGGAAGCATTTAGTGACAATTAGGTGCATTCCGGAGGAATACTGTCTCTACGAACTGCAACATGATTTTCTTACGATCATCATGGGGATCGTAAGATCCTACCATCATCATGACGATTGTAGGATCTTACAATCCGCATGAGGATCGTATGAACTTTAGGTGCACTTCACACCCCAATGTACAACATATATCAACTTCTTGTGTAAATATTGTACAATAGATCTACATTCTATCATCAAAAGTTTGTATACCATACACAATAACCCTAAATTGCATATCATACTATAAGGGATTGACATGCGATTCATAAAAATTTGAGAAATGTTATTACATTTATGACATACTATAAACCTTGTAAACTTGAACATGAATACCTAAGCTAGAATATCATTCACATCATTCAACAGAGCTTGTAAAGCAGAACATGGAAAGCGATAGTAGAAAATCAATCATTAGATTGTACAGATCCAACAAACTTCACCTGAAAACCTAAAGCAAAAAAACATTCAACACATACTACGCACCTTGTAAACCTAACATGAAAACCTCAATCTGACAAACATTCATAACATACTACAAATCATCTAATCCAGCACGCGAGAAAGAAGGATAGAAACTTATTGGTCAGTCCAATCGCTTGCATTGCCGGATGGGCCTGTCATTCTTGTGAAGTGAATGCCCTACAAGCAAGACAAGACGTTGTGATAGAAGGTAGTGAATCACAGCAACAACTACTATTGAATATCTAGAAAACATCAACAGTTGAAGAACGCCGAACAACTTCATTCTCTACACCAACATCCTCAGTTAATTCCAAGTGCAATTGCATGCACAAAGACCTAAATACACCAAATTTCAAATACATATCAACTGATCAAAGTTTCTAGGAAGAAAATACATGCCTTGAAATATCGTTTTTTTCAAGTCGCCGCACTCTTCCGTAACGACGCGTCCGTTAGTCGCACCGATTTGAAGTTGAAACGCACTCACACTCTCGATACTTTCACAGCGCTCATTCTCTCAGTACTTTCACAATGCTCACACTCGCACTTACACTCGCGCTCACACCCACGGTAACAACACAAATTTCTACGCGCTACACTCACAGCAAATCACAAAAAACGGCTCTGAAACCAAGAAAACGAAAGTGAGGCAAAAACAAGAAGCTGAAGGAAGAGGGGAGGAAGGAGGGGGAGTGACGAAGAGAAGAGTAATTGATGATCAAAGAACTCCTCCACAACGGGTGAGTTGCCTTCTACGTCAAGCATCTAATGATGCTTCGAGTCATCATTACTATAAGGTAAAGACTAAAACGTCTAATCAAGCATTGAATCTACATTCAGAGTTTGGAGGTGGAAATTAAATTAAATAACAAGTTGTTTAGACTTCACTTTGTATGATATTCGTGCACTACACAAGGTCCAAATCTCTTACCATTGTCTTGAGTATGAGGTTAATTCCCTATGCACCAATTTTTAAAGGTAGAAAAGGGGTGTAGCATATTCAAAACAAGTGTGCAAGGAGTGGAGGTTCATAAATTGTCAATTCACAATTTATTTTTCTGAGAATTTAATATGTTTTAGAATAATAGTCTTAACTGCCAATAAGAGAGTTTACTCCACATATTGTTGTAGAAAATATAAAAAATAAAAATTAGGAAGATCTCCAGGTTTTATGTGGAAAAGATGAAGTTTTTTCCTCCTTTGCTCTGTTGTATCTCTTCATGTCATCAATAGTATGTGTCGTATAGCCACTTCACTACTACATATACTCATGATCTATGCAACTCTCATAAGAGCTACCCTATCATAAGCATACATAATATGTAACTATCAGCAAATCCACACAATACAAGGCAACCATATAGAATTCCACAATAATGAAGATCACATCCCTTCTTCTTACTCTATTCCTATAGAATTAGTCCAGAAAATCGAAGAAATAGAAGAAACCGCGACTAAGCTTTGTATTACATGGCAAACCGCCAACTTCAACAAGCCTCCAAGCCACACATCCTTCCAACTCTCTCTTCTACACTCAAATCTGAACTTGACAAGAATGAAGGTGACATGGGCGGCTTGGGGTTACAACCACCCCAAACCAGTCCTGAAATAACCCCTTTCACACTTCCAAACTCGCCTAGTATTAATTCAGCCCTGCTAAGTGACTTTAAGTCCTAACTAGGCCCTCCTTTAGGCTATACTAACAACAAAACTATACTACCAATCCCTAAAGAGACACTTAATCTTCACCGTTGCCATATGCCATGACAGCTGTCGTATCTCTTCATGTCATCAATAGTATGTGTCGTATAGCCACTTCACTACTACATATACTCATGATCTATGCAACTCTCATAAGAGCTACCCTATCATAAGCATACATAATATGTAACTATCAGCAAATCCACACAATATAAGGCAACCATGTAGAATTCCACAATTGCCCCCCTAGCTGAATATAGCGCCCTCGCATCTCAACTAGCAAAAGAAAATATAGCTACTATAGTAAATAACTATCTACAAAATATACTACAGCAAACATGAAGTTGATAATAGTCCATTTGAGTCTTCAAACCAAGTTGTAAAGAGAGGGATAAGCTGGGTACAATTGAGCCCCATCCTCATTCGCTTCCAACGCCATTTTTGTGGTTGGACTCTACTTTCAACCTAGCAGTATTCTTGATGATGGTACATTCTCACTTCATCCACGCAACATAGGATTACCTTCATTTCTTACACCGTGGGCAACTCCAATCTCCTTCAGGAAGTGTTGCTTGAGGAGGATGAAGACATGCCATATGCCACCCTCTCTGACATTGGTCACATAACAACATAGTTGATGTGCCCTTGGTTTCTCCACAAACAAAACATCTATATCCAGCATGAACCACCGCCATCTCAGGATGTATTCATCCTTTAATAAACAAATGACAAGGTGCACAATTCTTGATATTGTCCCTGCACTCTTGTCCATCTTTTCCTTCTAAAAGAAGAACCCCACTTGGCAAGATGTCTTTGACCCGCAAGATGGTTCTACCTGCTCGAACATCCAAGGTCGTGGGTGCCTCACGTTGTAAATATACGTAATCACCCACTTGAAAATGTCGAAGCTGAGGTTTGTAAGCCCCACTCCTAATACGTGTATAACGCAACTTATCTCTATGTTGCGCTATTGCCAATTTCTCCATAGCCATAGGCATGGCCCTCTGAAAATACTCAGTACGATCTTGTAGCACTTGTGCCCAAATCTTCGGATCATCCAAGTCCACAACAGGGTTTAGTTTCTCTCTAACTACCGAAGGCAATATTGGCTCTCTACCATAGAGTAGCTGATAAGGACTACATCATGCTAGAGAAGCTTGCCGACTGAAGCGAAAACCCATCGCAATCCACGGTAGCTTGAGGTCCCAATCTCCATGATTGCCTGTTAGCAATCCATATTTGCACAATCCACGTTTGACAGTCTGAACCACTCTTTCTGCCAATCCATCTGCCTCTGGGTGGTCTCTAGAAGTTGTTCGATGATCAATTAGAACTTTAGTGCAAAGCTCTTCAAAAGACCCAAGGAACTCCCTTCCTTGGTCTGTCAACACCTCTGCAGGAGCTCCAAACCTAGCTAGAACTCGATCTAGGAATGCCGTCGCTGCTAGCTCAGAGGAATTTTGCGGTAAAGCCACCAGCTCAATCCACTTGCTAAAATGCTCTAGCATAAAAAGTACATACTGAGCACCTCGTTTCGTGGTCATCAATGGTCCAGTAAAATCAAGACTCCACCTATAGCCCAATTCCATAATTGGTAATGGTTGTAGTTGGGGAGACAAGGTATTGAAGCTTTATCTAACCCGATCGCAAACTTCACAGCTCCCCACATAGGTTGCCACCTCTTGTTGCATGCCCATCCACCAATATTGACCACGCAATATTGAGTGTATGCGTTGTACTCCAAAATGTCCCAAGTCTTCATGCATTTGCTGTATCAATTGAAGACGTTTAACTCGCCTAGGAACTACCCTCCGTGTTCCATCTTGCCATCTCCGAAATATAAGTCCACCCTCCCAATGAAACCTAGCCACCCTATGAGCTATTTGGTCCCACTCTTGAGGTGTGGTATTAGGAAGAAACCCCCCATGTTGTAGACGATACAAAATCCCTTCATCTCGCCACACATCAGTGATGATTCTGGATCCCTTTTCATCAGACTGTTCATCCACAACATTTACCAAAGCTTCTTCAATAGTATGGCCAGATTTCCCTTCCATCCATGCCAAATAAGCTGAAGCATGCCAACCTGGCACTGCCTCTTGGTCAGAAGTACCGTGCCACCTGGCACCGGTCAAGTCTTCTTGTAATGGGCTTGGATTACGGCTTAAGCCATCTGCATCCAAATTTTGCAACCCTGCCTTATGGACTACTTCAAAATCATATTCTTGCAATAATAATGCCCACCTGGCTAGCTTCCCTGTAAGCTTGTGTGATTCCATTAACCACTTAAGAGGTTGATGGTCAGTCACAAGTGTAAAGCTTTGCCCATAACGGTATGGACGGAAATGCGCCACCGCCCATACTACCGCAAGACATTCTCCTTCATAAGATGAATACTTGGCCTCTGCATCATTGTTACTTCGAGAAGCATATGCAATGACATACTCCTTCCCATCATCATCCTTTTGAGTTAAAACAGCACCAATTCCCAACATACTTCAATCTGTATGGAGTTGGAATGGCCGTCTGGCATCTGGCCTCCTCAACACTGGTGCTGAACCTAGTGCTCCTTTCAAGGCCTGAAATGCTTCTTCTTGAGCAGGGCCCCACACCCATTCTTGATCAGAGCGTATCAATAGAGCCAAAGGTTTAGCGAAAAGACTAAAACCACGAACAAAACGACGGTAAATAGTTTGCTAAACCCATGAAAGCTCTCAACCTTGACACATCTCTAGCGATTGGAATTCTACTTAACGCTTCCACGTTCGCTTGTTGTACACCTAAACCTCCTGGCGTGATTGTAGAATGAGTAATTAGTTTTTGTGTTCACATGCGGATTTGAATTGGTTAGTTTCGGAAGTTAGCAAGTTAGTTTTGTAGTTCAGTAGTAAGATTGGGAAGTTACATGAAAAGTTGGTTAAGAAGCAAATGTGACGTTTGGAATCTGGAAGTTAGGTTCAGTTTTTGGATAAAGACTTAGTGGAAGATGGATTCGAGGCCAGACTGTGATAGTCGTAAGCCGGGGCAAGCTTGGTGCTACCTCTATATTTTCTTTTGGATTTTTCTATTTCTTTGTGTATGATTGTAATTAGATGAAGTATGAATGGAATTGGAGTTAAGAAAGTGTGACTGTGTGATTGGAAGCGAAGTTATGAGTACTGTATGAGAACTGTGAAGATAGAACAGTTAGAGAATGGAATTGTGAATGTGAAGAGATTGTAATCTCTGTGAAAGAATTGGTTATTAAAAGTGATTAAGGAAGATAATCACGTATTATTGAACACACTATATTGTGATTACAGTGAAGAAAATAGAAATTGACATAATTATGAGATCATGAGGAATGAAGAATGGAGAATTGGAGAATATTTAGGTTTAGAATGATGAAAGAAAAGGTGATTGAGTGTTGATAATTGTTAAGAGAAGTTAGGAAGCAAGTGTGTAATCAATCGTGACAATAACATAGTGGCATTCGTATAAACAATCTTTCCCCGCGAACGAATCCACCTATATTGATTTGGTGCTTTGGGTTTATTTCCAATCCGACCAAAAACGATAACTACATTTTGGCGCTGCTGCCGGGGATGAACATTATTATGAAATGTTAAGAATTGTTTAAAGAAAATAAAAATATATTCAGAACCGGTTTCCGGTTATAGTTTTATGGAGTATATATTGGCGTGTTATAGATTATGCATGGAAGAAATGAAGTATTATGAGTAGTGATAATGAAGACAATTTACAAAGAAGGAATCGACAGATCAAAGAAAGATACGATAGATTTTGTTCAAGAGAGTCGTTACGAAGATTAAGGGAAAGAACTCAACGAGAAAAACTTATGAGAATGACATCATTTTCGTGTTCGAGAAGTGGACGTAGTAAGAGTCCAGAAGGATCGGAAATAAGTGATAGTTCTTCAGGCGAAGGTTTAAATAAAACCAGAAGTAAAGGAAGAGGGAGTATTCAAATAGATATTGCAAGAAAACCAATAATACAACCAATGGCTGAGGTGGCTCCTGAAGTCCCAATTGCGGTAGCCATGGGAGGAGTAGGAGATCGCACCATAAGTGTTGCACCATTGCCAACATTTAGTGGTTGGCCAGGTTCAGATCCAGATCATCATTTGTCTCAATTGTTGACAGCGTGTGTAGCCAATAATGGAAGAACTGAAGATATATGGCTGAGATGGTTTACTGCCACGTTAAAAGATACGGCATTTGAATGGTATAATCGTCAAACAGTTGGTCAATTTCCGGATTGGGAAGCTTTAAAAAACGCGTTTCTAACGCATTTTAGGCCAATTGGTTTTGAAAATCGTCTTCGAGAAAGTTTAATGACAAGCAGAATGTTTTTAGGCAAACCAGTTCAGTCTTATTATGGGAGAGTTGCAGATATACTTCGCAAATGGCCGAATAATCAAATACCTGAGTCATTTATATTGTCAATAATAAAGAATGGTTTGAATCCACAGGAATTGAAAATGTTTGTAAAGGAGGCTCAACCAACCACCGTAGGAGCATCTTTACAACGTGCAAAGATATGGGAAGAATGTCATTATGATCAATCGTTACCTGTAGGCCCCACGTTGATTCCCAATTCGGTGAATCCACAGGTACAAAGAGGAAATATGTTAATAGGAAATTATCCATGGGCTGTGAATGCGGCACAAGGGGCTACCAATTTACAAGGAGTGATCAATGCGACACCGTTGCAATCAATACTGCCCACAACAGTAGTACCGTATGCTTCAGCATTGACTTATTCCCCACATGAATTACCAATTTCATCCGCTGTACCAAATTCGAATGAGACGTTATTATTAAATCTTACAAAGAAAATGGAAGAATTGGCGGTTAATATGGCCAAAGAGAAAGAAAAACGGCAAAAGCCTACTAATACAAGACCCAATGTATGGTGTAATAATTGTAAGGGGTAGGGTCACTTTGATACGGAATGTCCGTCACCACGACAAACGGGAGTACAATGCAAGTGTTGCGGTGGAAAACATCCTACCGCTAAATGTTGGTATTTAAATGGTCAACCGCAATTTGGTGCTCAGACAATGATTCAACCGACTCAATGGGATGTTAATCAAGTGCAAACTGGAAATATGGGGAATTGGGACGGTAATCGTTCCGATCGACAAAATAGAGGTGGTGGAAATTTTCAAAATCCGAATTTTAACCCAAATTATGGGTCCAATATGCAAAATGGTGGCAACAACCAACAAGGAAATTTCCAAGTTATGCCAAATCAACAGCCCAATACAACATTAATTGCGATTGGTCAACCAGGATCTTTTACTGAAGCTACATGGAATCAGCCTAGTCGTTATATACCCGTTGAGACACCCAATATGCCAGGTGGTTCACGAAGAAAGATAGTTCGTTGTTTTCAATGTCGGCAATTAGGACATTATGCCAGTGATTGCCCACATCCAAAATTTGTAGAAGATTATGCCCCAGTTTGCGGAAATTGTAAGCAATCTGGTCACCAATATTTTCAATGTAATGCTCCATTCAATCCCAATAACAGGGATCAGCAGGTACCAACTACAGTCCAAATTGTGGAAGAGAACCCTAAAACTAATCAGGAATCACCAGTACATAGAGTAGAAGTGGTCCAAGCTGTACTTACAAGAAATCAACAGAAAAATATCGAATCAAATCCAACATTAGAAAAACCAATTGGTGAAGATCAACCAATCCCAATTCAGGATGACAAACCAATTCCAGTAACGGGGGTGAACATTCATACCATTCCAACCACTATATTGGGTCGTCCATCAATTCCCAAGGAACCAATATTGTCCCAGTTGACAAACCAATCTTATGTATTGGAAGAACCAATGGTACGGGTTTTGCTGAAACCAGTTAAGGAACTAGTTCCAAAAATTGGAAAGACCAATTTACCAGTCATGGAAACCAAAATTGGAAAGAAGAAACGAGCATTGGATATTACAACCAATCTGGGACCGTATGATATTTTAGAGGATTTAAGTACAATTCAGCCTACAATTTCCATTAAACAATTATTAGCGATTGCACCAGATTGTCGTACTTTGTTAAACTCGTCATTAATTTGACGCAAATCTCGTAATAAGGAAATTAGAGAAGTCAGTTTGAATCCCGATCCAGGAGCTCCAACCATTGATGTTTCTATCGACGGCGTGCTAGTTCCAGGTGTACAAGTTGATGGTGGTTCTAGTGTAAATTTGATGAACGATGATACAATGGATGAATCGGGATTGGATCAATTGTTACCTACAACAGTAGTATTGCGAATGACAGATTCCAGTCGAGTTAAACCTATGGGTACACTAAGGGGAATTGATACAATTATTGCAGGCATCACTTACAAAATAGATTACATTGTATTCAGAGTGCAAAGTTCAATATTGTCTTATGCAATTCTGTTGGGAAGGCCATGGTTATATCAAGCGAAAGCTCGTAATGATTGGGGTAGAGGCACATTGACAATTGGGGCCGGAAAAGATAAAATTGTGATTCAGATGTATCCAGTTCAATATCATGGGGAAACACAAGTTGCAAATTTTGAATTCACGTCCGACTGTGAAGATGAATCTTTAGAAGATGAATTGGAAGATTTCAATTGCATCGATATTGATAAACACGTCATCGTCGAATGTAATCCCGTTAAATATCAAAGTGCAGGATTGGGTGAATATTTAGTTGATCCAGCTATTAATGATGATTCTGATCATATGATTGTACATTGGATGAATCCGCAAGACGTTCATCAAGTGAGTGTTATGGAACCGGAATTGGAAAGTTCTAACTTGTCTGATTTTATGAAAGAATCTGATATCGAGCATAAGGTTATTGAAGAAGTTTTTAAAACTCCAAAGTGTCAATCCATGAATTTGGGTAATGAGACTGATCCCAAAAATATTCGAATTTATGATGGTATAATGGGTGAAGAGAAAGCTATTTGGCATTCCTATTTTATGAGGCATAAATCACCTTTTGCCTGGTCATATGCAGATTTAAAGGGTATTCCAGCTGAAGTCTATGAACATCGAATCATATTGGAAGATAATGCTGTACCAGTTCGTCAAAGGCAACACCGACTTAATCCAAAATATTCGTTATTGGTTAAAGAAGAATTGGATAAGTTATTGAATGTGGGATTTATATACCCAGTACCCTATAGCGAATGGGTTTCACCAATTGTTATGGTTCCAAAGAAGAATGGAAAAATTCGTATTTGTCAAGACTTTCGGAAATTGAATGCGGCAACTAAGAAGGATTATTTTCCGTTACCGTTTACAGATAGTATATTAGATGATGTAGCTGGACATGAATGTTATTCGTTTTTAGATGGATTCTCCGGTTATAATCAGGTGAAAATTGCTAAAGAAGATCAATTGAAGACTACTTTTACGACGGATTGGGGAACATTTGCATACAAAGTAATGCCATTTGGACTTTGTAATGCACCTGCCACATTTCAACGGGTGATGACACAAGCATTTCAAGAGTATTTGAGAATTTTTATGGAAATATTTTTAGATGACTTTTGTACGTTTAGTTCACGAGCAAGACATTTGGAATGTTTGGGCAAGTATTTAGAACAATCTGCAAAATATGGAATCTCTCTAAATATGGACAAATGTCAATTCGGGGTACCCTCTGGTAAATTACTGGGTCACATAGTTTCAACTGCTAGTATTGCTACGAACCCTGATAAAGTTAAGCTTATATTAAATATACCGCAACCGGATACAGTAACGGGAGTACGTGGTTTTGTTGGACATGTTAGTTATTATCGAAGATTTATCCATTCATTTGCAGTTATCTGCCAGCCATTAACCAATCTTTTAAAGAAACCTTCAAACGATGGAACCAGTCCAATTTGGACTAAAGAATGTACAGTGGCTTTTGAAACGTTAAAACAAAAATTGGCAAGTGCACCAATTCTGGTGGCACCGTGCTGGAAAACTCCATTTCATGTTTATGTGGATGCTTCCAATGTAGCTATTGGTTCTATTTTAAGCCAGAAAGATATTAAGGGATTTGATCATCCAATTTACTATGCGAGTCGTCAATTGGTTGCCGCAGAATGCAATTACACTACGACTGAACGGGAAGCATTGGGAATGATTTATTCTGTACAAAAGTTTAGACATTATTTGCTTGGCTATAAATTTGTATTTCATGTGGACCATGATGCTCTCAAATATATGATTAATAAACCTCAGTTGAGTGGTCGTATTGCAAGATGGGTGCTGTTGTTACAAGAATTTGATTTCACTATCAATGTACGCCCTGGGAAGGCTCATGCAAATGCAGATCATTTATCCCGTTCAACCAATGTATTGGGAAATGAACCCATTGATGATGCGTTACCTGATGCGCAATTATTTGCAGTGGATGTAATTTCCGAGGAATATAGTGAGTTGATCCAGTATTTAACATTTCAAATGTTTCCTTCACATTTTACGGAGAAACTTAAACGCCGTCTTATTTTAAAAAGTGCACCATACACCATGATTGGAGAAGCTTTATATAAGCAAGGTAAGGATGGAATTTTACGCTGTTGTATTTATCAACATGAAGTTTGTACTTTATTGGAAGGCTGTCATTTGGATAGTTGTGGTGGACATTTTGTTGGAGACAGTACTGCACGAAAGGCTTTACAGGCTGGCTATTGGTGGCCAACATTATTCGCGGATGCGCACCAATTTGTAAGACACTATAATCCATGTCAGAGAATTGGACGGCCAACAGGTATATATTGGTAGCCACTGATTATGTTACAAAATGGGCTGAAGCTTTTGCCACAAAGACTGATAATGCAAGTACGGTGGCTACATTTTTACATGAAAATATTATTACTCATTTTGGATGTCCAAAGGAATTGGTTAGTGATCGTGGGACTCATTTTATTAATAGTACAATTGAAGCATTAACAACAAAATATGAGATTAAACATCGAAAAACTACTCCGAATCATCCAAGAGCAAATGGACAAACAGAGAAGACCAATGGTATTTTATGCAAGATTTTAACGAAGACAATTTCAAGAGCGGGTACAGATTGGGACACCAAATTGTTTGCTGCTCTATGGGCATACCGTACTGCATATAAAATTACTACCAATGCTACACCTTTTCAATTAGTTTATGGACAAGAAGCAATTTTACCAATAGAATTGGAAGTGCCCAGTTTACAAATTGCTATTGATAATCGATTAGGGGATTCCGAATCATTGGAACATCGGTTAGCGAAATTGGAACAATTGGATGAAATTCGTGCGAATGCTTTATTACAATGGAAACTACTCAAAAGAGGAGAAAGAATTATTATGATAGTAAATTACGGCCAGAGTCTTTTATGCCCAATGATTTAGTATTACTTTATGATAGTCGTTTTAAAAATTTTCCAGGCAAATTTCAGGTTCGTTGGCATGGCCCATATCGCCTTATTGAAGGATTTCCCAATGGTTCAGTGCAATTGGAAGATTTTATGGGCACTAAATTTACTACTCGCATTAATGGCAATAAGTTACGGCTTTATAATACGTAATCAAAATTGGACTTCACATAATAATACAAATTAAAAAACCCGGGACGGGATTTGTTTAAAAAGGGAGGTAGGCAGTTTAGTTGTGATGATGGATTAGTACGTGTGATGTGAGTGAAAGAAGTGGTAATAATGAGAATTGAGACAGTTAGGGTAATGCAAGCTGTCAAAGTTAATGGAGTAGGTCAGTTCATTATGAGGTATCGTGAGAGGGAAGAAGAAAGACCATAGTAGAAGCCAGAAGTGGGACTCTTGTGAACATTGTGTGTCTGCGTGAATTGTAGTGTGTTTGAGAGAATAGCTGAGTGAGTAAGCTTATTTTTGTGAGTAATGGCGATGGAGCGTAGTAAGAAACATTCCAATAGGGAAGAGAGACAGCGCAATGTGAGGCGTAAGGAAGATCTGCCATCGTTAGAGTGTATTATCGTAACAAACATGGAGCCTATTCGGTTAGATGTGTGTTGGTCGAAGGAGAAGCATCAGTGTTTTCGTGAGGCGTACATGCACGGGTTCATTTGGTTGTCGCAGAACTTGCCACCGATTGACGTAGAATTGTTAGCGGAATATCTGAAGAACTACGATCTTGCAGATGGGTCGAGTGTAGTGAAGGGAAAGATAATCGGAATAGACGAGACGGTGCTGAACAAGGTGCTGTATCTTCCGATGGGTGAGCTGCCGGTGTCTGGTGATTTGGAGTCGGATTTTGTGTCTGGCAGTTACTTCAAGTCAGGAGAAAAAGCGTTCGAGAAGGGCCAAAGATGGAAGACTGGAGAAGCTCTTACGTCGGAGTTGAGAGAGTGGATGCGCTTCGTGCAGAAGAGGCTGGCGCTGAATCGACACACGACGTACATGGCGAAGAAGTTGCTGCTTTCGTTGGTAGGGACATTGGAAGGTATGGTGTTCAACTGGGCAGCATATGTGGCGACAAGAATTCACGCAGAGCTGGAAGCGAAGAGGAAGATGGGGAAGGTGACGACATTGTTGTGCGCCAACTACATGAGCGAGGCGATCAAATACGGCCTGCAGCAGGACGGGACTCAGAAGAGCGTGCAAGTGGTGGAGGTGCCGGTCAAGGAGAAGAAGAAGCAACCAGTTTTGGTACCAATTCGGTCTGTGGAAGCTGCACCAAGTATTGCAGAGTGTCGTAGGGCAATAGGATGTGAGCAGCGTGAGATTGGTCCTTAGTTGCAAGTACTGGGTCGTCATTTGGGTAGCACGTCTACGGCAACACCAGTTTCGGTAGAGCTGTATCAGAGAATTGGTCCATCAGGGAGTGAGCAGCAGTCGGGAGGGTTGAAAGAAGTAATTTTAGCTCAGCTCACTCAATTACAGATGACAGTAACCAAACTGGATAGTGAGTCCAGATTGAAGAGAGAATTGGAGTTAAGGATGGGAGAGATTGAGGAGTATAAGGTTAGAATTGGTGAATTGGAACGGACAGTGGCGGAAGATACTCTCAAGGGTGGGAGATTGGAGAGCTATTTGAAGAAGAAGGAAGCAAAATGGGCTGTAGAGCGCAAGACACTCAAGTCCATGGAGTTAATCAACGAGCAGGAACGCAAGGAACTCCAGGTGAAGTGGATGCAGGAGAAGAAGAATGTGACAGATTTGGCGGTTGCAAGAGAGAAATCGGAGGCAGATTGGGAGGCATTGCGGGACCAATTGCAAAAGGAAAACGAGGAATTGAAGACCAAGGTCAATTCTTTGGAGGGAGCCATGGTTTGTGCGGCTTCATCACGAGAATTGGTTCCGGTGACAACCAATTCCGTGCCAGTATCGACTCAGCACGAAGGATTGCAGAAGATATTGGAGGACAGGGAGAGCAGATCACTCTTCTTGAGGCTCAGGTACGAGTGTTGGGTGAGCTGAATGAAGATCTGACGGAGCAGTTACAAGGGGACTAGTCGAACACCGATGCTGATGAAGGTGATGAAGAGGAGGAGGTCAGGACGCCCAAGGACAAGTCTATGATTTCTGATAATGCCAATACACCAATTGAGGTTTAGGAATTGGTGCTGTGTTTGCGAGGGCGCTGCACAGTTAGAAGTGGGACTATGAAGAATGTGTAATTAGTTTTTGTATTCACATGCGGATTTGAATTGGTTAGTTTCGGAAGTTAGCAAGTTAGTTTTGTAGTTCAGTAGTAAGATTGGGAAGTTACATGAAAAGTTGGTTAAGAAGCAAATGTGACGTTTGGAATCTGGAAGTTAGGTTCAGTTTTTGGATAAAGACTTAGTGGAAGATGGATTCGAGGCCAGACTGTGATAGTCGTAAGCCGGGGCAAGCTTGGTGCTACCTCTATATTTTCTTTTGGATTTTTCTATTTCTTTGTGTATGATTGTAATTAGATGAAGTATGAATGGAATTGGAGTTAAGAAAGTGTGACTGTGTGATTGGAAGCGAAGTTATGAGTACTGTATGAGAACTGTGAAGATAGAACAGTTAGAGAATGGAATTGTGAATGTGAAGAGATTGTAATCTCTGTGAAAGAATTGGTTATTAAAAGTGATTAAGGAAGATAATCACGTATTATTGAACACACTATATTGTGATTACAGTGAAGAAAATAGAAATTGACATAATTATGAGATCATGAGGAATGAAGAATGGAGAATTGGAGAATATTTAGGTTTAGAATGATGAAAGAAAAGGTGATTGAGTGTTGATAATTGTTAAGAGAAGTTAGGAAGCAAGTGTGTAATCAATCGTGACAATAATATAGTGGCATTCATATAAATAGTCTTTCCCCACGAACGAATCCACCTATATTGATTTGGTGCTTTGGGTTTATTTCCAATCCGACCAAAAATGATAACTACTGTGATCATATGGCCTAAATAAGGTACTTGATCATGAAAGAACCAGCACTTTCTATGATGCAAGCGAAGATCCCATTGTTGCAGCCTTTCAAATACTTGCTCCAAATGTTTTACATGGTCTTGTGGTGTATCACTAAAGATAATAACATCATCTATGTAACACCAAGCAAATGACAAATCCTTTAAGACTTGATCCATCACACGTTGAAATTCCACTGGAGCATTCTTTAATCCAAAAGGTAAAAACTTCCAATGAAAGAGCATATCTCTTCCATCATCATCTACTCCCCAAAATGTTGTCTTTACCCGATCTTCTTTTCTCAATGGCAATTGGTGGTACCCTGACCTCAAGTCCAAAGTACTAAAGACTCTTGTTTTTCCAACTGCATCAAATAACTCCTCAGGTATAGGCATAGGGTAGCGATCTGATTTGGTCTTCTTGTTAACTGGACGGTAGTCTCCACACATGCTTCTCCGTCCAATTTCCAAGAATGTCCTTCTTTGCTGGCATGATCGTCGCACATGCATATTCACCATCTGAGAGCTCCACCAAACCTGCATCAAATAACTCCTTGCATCGCAGTTGGACCCCGTCTCTCTTAGAAATACTCAACTTGTATGGACGTCTAAATATTGGATGATCGTCTTTTAATTGTACTCTTACCGGCTTGCCCTTATAGCCTTCTAAATCAGTGAGCTTGAAAGCAAAGCAGGCCTTGTACGAGCAAATGAAAGCTCGCACCTTTCGTGCCTCTGCACCTGTGAGTCCCATCCCTATGTCCATCTTCCAATCTTTTTGAACTGACAAGATTACATTCTTTCCTAAGGACTCCAATATAGGTACTGGCACTCCTTCTAGTTGCTAGTTGGATGAAGATGCACCATTGTCCTTTTCCAAGGCAATAGATGCTATCTTTTTATCATGAATATGAGCCAAAAGAGGTGCTTTCTTTACAAAAAATACCTTGTTAAAAACTTCCTTGGCATTCTCCTTACCCAATTCTTGGGCCAATGCCGCCAAGACCCTTTGATCTCGTAGTTCATCATCTACAACCCATTCAAAGGCACCTTCATTCCGCGTCTTCATTCCTCTAAGGGTTGTATCCAAGGCTTGCTTACTCTCCAACCACACCTCTGCATCTGGATGAACCTCGTTTGAAATATCATGAGGTGTCATTTCACCCTGTGTCCCCTGGCTTGAAGACTCTGCCCCCAGATGTCCATCCAAGCCACCATTTTGATGCGCTTGAGCTGCTAGACAAACCCCTAGAAACCAATTCATGGAGTTTAAATCCATGGCTTGTCCAAGGATGTGGCGGAGTTGAGACTCTGTAATTTCAGGGCCAGCTGTTGTACCTGTAAGAAAGCCCATGGCTCTCTCCCATTCATCAGCACAAGGCTCACGAAGTCTTTGTATACTAGTATCAAATACTAAGCCTGGTCTTCCTTCACAAAATGCGAAAGATCGAGGATAACTCATGAATGTAGGCAAAGCCAAACGAGGCTCCCCTACATTATTAATCAAGGCAAATAGGGTTGAATCTGCCTGCACCACTTGTTGAGCAAAGCGACCAACATCTAAAATGTGGTCAACATGCCTTCCTTGTGGACGTGTAAGTTGCCCCAATGTTGCCAAAGTACCTGGTGCGGAAGCCAGGTTTATCCACTTCCACCGCAACCGGTGTGCATAAGAACCGAGAGCTCTTGCATCCACTAGTACTGGTTCTCCAAGATGTAAGCACACCTCTGCTGCAGCATTTTGCAATTGTGCATTGACCACCCCTAATGATGGGACATTCTTGAAGATATACGCCAAACGAGTGGCTTGAAGGCGTTGGCACCAATTCAACAACCGCAATAGCTTCCAAAATAGAGCAGATCGGGGGTCTTGAAGGCCTTGACCTGGCCTAGCTCGGGAATGCCCTTAGCAAGGCCATCCAACTATCACAAGGCCCACTCTTCCTATCCTTTGAAGATCCTCTTGGCCAATCAAGGCAATGTCCGATGGTAAAAGTGACATACAACCTTGTATAGCACTTGCGGGTAATTGCGTTGGATATCTAATCTGCAAGTGTTGAAGATGATGCTTTGCTGTTGTGCTGACAATGGCATTATTATCCACATATGTATAACTTTGTATAGATAATCCAGCTTCTAAAGCAGCAACCAATCTTGTACCAAGTCCAGCAAATAGTTCTATGAGAACTATGCCCCCAGCTTCTTTGTGAAGCTCCACAAGCTTTTGCAAAGAAGGCCTTGTATATTTTGGCTCCCAAAGGTGTTGATCAACATTTTTCACCAATTCTTGGCATTGATCCATCAAACCTTTTGATAAAGTCCAAGGTGGCATTGGATCCTTTGGATGCCTAACAACCTTGCCCAATTGAGTTGGCACTTGCATGTCGGATTGTGGAGGTGAATCCAATGAAGACATATTTCCCTCAAGTAGCAAATCACCAGATGCAAACCACTCGGCAACGCATCCATTTATCGCTACTTGTCCATGTACTAGGTCTGCATTGGCACCAGAGGTGACAGGGAGTATTTCCTTCCTTCCATCTCATTGAGACCAACCCGGTCTAAACCATGCCTCCTCAATTCAACAATCGTGACCAAAACCAATGGGGTACAATGCCAGCTGCCCTAAAAGTATATCATAAGTGGTGGCACCTGTGATCACACATCTTACAGATATGTGAGTATATGCATCGTTGCCCACCTTGAATTGTAGCCTTAAAGGTTCTTTTGTAAGCCTTGTTGGATGTTCTGAGCCCCCAAGAGATGTTGCAATTGTAAAAGGACATGGATCAATGTCTTCTGCTATAATACCTAGGCTCTATGTTAGGTTATTTCCCAACATAATTGGTTGAGCCCTTGTATCAAACAAAACCTTTTATGGGTACACCTTAGAACCATTACCTCTAGCCACACGAAATACATGGCCTGAATTGGCTAATTTCACCACCCTTGGCTTCATCTACAAGCACTTATAAGTTGCCCTGGCTGGAATATTAGCCAAGTAGCTTGAAGCAACCTTCATATTATCTCCCAGAACAAGATGATTCTCATTCAAATGTAGGCCGCTATCAAACTCTACTGCCAAAGGAGGTTCCTTCTTCCAATCCTTCCAGCGCCTGAGTGCATCAGTTGCCTCAGAATCGGTATGTTTCCTTTTACCTTCTATATCTTCAGTCACAATAGCCTCTTCTGTTTCCTTCATGGCCACATTGGCAGGTAATTACACTTTCTCTTGCATTACCTTTCCAGCCATATAATAGACCATAGCTGCATCAAAGTTCAAACTCTGCACTTGCATGCCTAAAAACAATGGGATCTCTAATACCTTAAGCGCCAATTTCTTGACCATATCATCCTTCAAAGATGTTTTGTCCTCATTGGGACTTTGGTTGTGAAGTGGTTTGGTTGCCACATCTGCAAGACCAAATGTCAAGGGCAATCGTGATTGTCCAATATTGTCCGCAAGTCCTTTGTGGCGTGCACCAAGCTCATTATCAACCAAGATGGGATCTCGAAGTATATCTGATGCCTGTGATGGTGTCTTCAACTGTGACCTTGTTGTTGCGGCTGCCATCAACTCTCCTTGGGCTCCATACTCAAATCTATCATACCCTGGTTGTTAAGAGGCACTATATGCCGGTCTTGATTTGGAGGTTGCAGGTGTTTGCTTAGTTGTTGCTGCAAGCAACAACGCCAAGCTATTTTGCAATTCACCCATACGTGCCTCCAAACTATTAGTTCCAGAGGTTGATCCACTCCCATGCGGTTGAAAAGATTGAGGCCTCGACTGTGGATTCTTAATCCAACATTGAGCCTCAGTATGCCCTATCCGTCCACAAGCAGGATGAGAGCATTTAGGAGGAGAGTTGGCAGGCTTGCCTTGACTTTGTGTCTTTGTTTGTTGACCCTTGTTAGCTGCTTTACCTTTACTTCCACTTGCACCATCTACACTATCAGAAGGCTTTAGGCAATCCTTCTTGCTATGGCCCAATTCTCCACATCCCCAACACCTTATACGAGAATTTACAGGTGTTGCCTCTTTTGCAGCCACTGCAACTTGCTTAAGTGGCTTTGAATTTGCATGGCTCTTGCTTGGACCTCCAGTAGTAGCCTTAAGTTGACTTGTCGTTATTGTCATAATGGATGATAACCTTCCAGCTTCTTCCACGTACAACCCTCGATCAAATTGCTCTACTATTGCAAATGCTTGAGCTAAGGTAGCTCGACCTCCATACATCAATAGCATATGAAGATGTGCCATCTCTCGGATCTTCTTGTCTTGTTTTTCCATGTAAAGCTCCACCAATTGCCGCTCTGTAAATGCATCTCCACTTTCACGAGCAAACCTTGCAAGACGTGCATACATTATCCTTGGAGTACCTCCAACTTCCTTCTTGAAATCCTGAATGTGGCGCATACGATCACGTCTTATGCGACCAAACTCAACCTCCAGGTGTTCAAAGAATACCACCAACGGATCAAAGTAAGGCGGAGGTCCAATAATGGCTATGGCCTCTGTGGATGCTCTAGACAATCTAGATATGAATGTGACTGTTGTCCCTAAGGCGGCGCTCTCTCTAGCCCTACGAGCCCTGGCTGCTGCAGCTTAAAGCCTTGTTGTCCGTGCTGCATCTCTACTTGTCGAGACTTCCTCATCATCACCATCATCATCATCCAATGCTCTAGCTGCAGGGATAGCAGCACCTTCCTTCAATGTTGTAACCAACTCCACACGTCGCGTCCAGTAGTCCTCAACATCATCAAGATCTTCCATGTGGTCTTCAAACCACGCATCATATGCTTGCAATGCCTCAAACTCCAAATGGTTTGGTAATTGCTCAAAGGCCCACCAATCATTAAACAATGGATTTTGTTGCTTCATTGTTCTTTGCCATGATCAAAATCTGGTCTTCCAGTTGTTGAAGGCTATGCCTTCAGCTCTCCCTGAGTATCGATCTCGAACCATGGATCCACCACTGTGGTCATCCAAGTCTTCAAAGGCACTAAACCCCCAAGGTTTAGGTGGATCAACAGCAAAGAGGGGCGTATGTGCACCCTCTTCAAGTTCTTCGTCGTCGATGTCCTCCAAATATACCTTATCGGATACCGATGAATACTTTGGTGACCCGTAGTCTTTCTTACGTGTTTGTACCATCAACTAATAAAATATCATAGCTTGATGTGCATACAACAAACCATTCTTGAAATGGAGCAATGAGTAGAAAGTTATTCACTTCTAAGTCTTGAACATCACCAAGGCTAGTAGAAGCCGGTTAGAGGTTGTTGAGAACCTTGAGGTTAAGCGGAATGGGGGAGGAATAGGACTTGGATGGGTGACCAAGGGAACTAGGTCGAAATTTCCTAGATTCTCTTGGCTTCGCCTCGCAAAGCCCGCGGAACTCGGGAACTCGGAAATCGGGAGCTTGGTAGCTCGGTAGCACGGTATGCCTTCGAGCCCTACCTTTTTTGGCCCCCGGTTACGTTGTTATCTTTTTACTAATTACTGCCACTGTAAACTGGCAGTAAACTAATTACTGCCACGGTAACTTAGTTACTATTTATCCTCATAGTAATTGCCCACTTACCCTCACAGTAATTACACAATAACTTAGTTACTATTTATCCTCGTGGTAACTAATTACCAGTTACTATTATCCGACAGTAATTACCCAGTTACTATTGCTCGACAATTATTTATTACAACCTACCGCGTCACTTATCCGGTCTAGTCACCCTTATCTCCAAAGTCAACTTCGTCTGTCCCAAAATTTCTTCTATCAACGTTGCAACTCCGACAACAACTCCAAAATACCTCCAAAAACAACCGCTCTCAAATACAAGCGCTCCAAAAACCTCCAACGCTCCACTGTCTTTGTTGCCACTTCGAGTGTTGTTGTTGCCGCTCCAATTGCTGCAGCTGCCGTTGTCGCCATGCCTCCGCAGCGTCTTTACAGCGTCTACAGTCCTCCGGAGTCCGTACATCCGCAACGTCGTCTTTTGCACTAACTTCCAACAACTAAAACAAACTAGATTCTTGTCAAGTAATGAAGATTACATCCCTTCTTCTTACTCTATTCCTATAGAATTAGTCCAGAAAACTGAAAGAAGAGGAGAAACCGCGACTAAGCTTTGTATTACATGGCAAACCGCCAACTTCAACAAGCCTCCAAGCCACACATCCTTCCAACTCTCTCTTCTACACCCAAATCTGAACTTGACAAGAATGAAGGTGACATGGGTGGCTTGGGGTTACAACCACCCCAAACCAGTCCTGAAATAACCCCTTTCACACTTCCAAACTCGCCTAGTGTTAATTCAGCCCTATTAAGTGACTTTAAGTCCTAATTAGGCCCCCCTTAGGCTATACTAACAATAAAACTATACTACCAATCCCTAAAGAGACACTTAATCTTCACCGTTGCCATATGCCATGACAACTCAAAATAAGTAAAAATGTTTGACTAGAGATAAAATGTTTTAGGAACCTCTCCATTATTAAAAATGTACATCCCATGTACACTTGGCTCTAGGAGGTAAGGAAATTAGGGTTTAAACTTTAGAGTAACCTCTAAATCCTTCAAAACAAAATCCTTATTTAAATCTTAAAATTCAAAGAACTTCAGAATGAATTTCAGGTAATTATAGGGAAGTTCCCTTTGCATGGGTGGCAAATAAGTCACAAAATCATTTCCAAAGGAGATTCTATATACCATTTCAATGATTTCACACTAAAGTGATAGTTTCTTCTTAACAAATTACATTAAATCTATTGACCGAGTAATAATGAATTTTTAAAAAACATAAACTAGGAATACAAACGATATAAGTCCTAGGCATTACGAGTTGCATTTGAGAGAACTAATTTTTGTATTATAATCTTCTACTATTGGTACAAATTGTTACCATGAGCTCTTAATAGCCTTTAAAGTTTCAGCAAAATTATTTGATGAAACAATACATGGCACTCAAGGAATTGGCAATACATACATTTACTATGTATTGAAATTCATTTTTTATTGAAGGATAAATACAACTTGATCATTATTAATTCAAATTTCACATACAAGGTGTAGGAATTGATGTATACAATAGTTATAATTCCTTATAAATGTGTTGAGCTTGATCCACGGACACACGACAATTTTATTTTAGATCATTAGTGCACCTAGGTTTAGGGTTGAGAAGTTGCAAAATGGTCATGTTATTTACATGTATGGTGTCATTTTTTAGCATGATAAGCTTTAGATATTGAAATGATCCTCAAATGAAAGATGTTACCTGAATCTCCAATCCAAAGATGTATGTTTTGCTATATTCTAGTACATTTGTTGTATGTTTAGTGTAATATACATGAATGTTTTATCCAAGCTCAATGAATCATTTATACAAGGGTTTCAAGGATTACCCTAAACCTTAAATTTTAGTCCTATATCCTAAACGTGGAACCCCTAAACCTAAATCCTAAACCCTCAACCCTCAATACTGTGTCATAGAGCCTAAACTCTAAACCTGAAATCCTGAATTTAAAATCCTGAGATCTATACCTTAAATCCTTCAACTTCAAACCCTATACCTTGAAGAAAAAAACCCTGAACCTAGGACCCTAAACCTAGAACTTTGAACCCTAAACCTTGAAGCAAAAACCTTAAACCTAGGACCCTAAATCAACCACCATGAACCCCAAACCGTGAAGCTAAAAACCCCAAACCTGAAACTGAAATCTTGAAGCTAAAAACCCCAAACACTAAAGCTAAAACCCCGTACCTAAAACCCTACACCTAGAACTCTAAACCTGGAAGTCTGAGTCTGTATCCTTATACCAAAAATTTTGAACTTAGAACCCTAAACTTTTAACCTAGTCTAGTAGGATAATGATTGTAACCATGCCGAATTGTTGTAAGTTCATGATTACTACCGATATACTTAGTATTTTTCATGATCACTAGACGCTCCCATAGTTCAAGAATTTTTTTACTAAAATATTTTATCTTATCTCCGTTGTTGTCATTTTTTGTCTTGGAAATAATTACATTGAAGTGACACTCATACAGCTCTCTAGCTCCTTGAAAATGATTGTGATTCCAACCCTGCCAAGGATTCAATATGTTCTTGATATATTTTCCGCTTTCTTTAGATCAAGAAGAGGTTGCTCTCCTTTTAGTATTCAAGCATTACGAGTTCATTTCCAGCAGAGTTAGAGTCTGAGAGCATTGTATCTGCCCAAGAACTACGAGCATTGTGTTTGTTTTCAAGACACTTGGAGCATGAGAGCATCAGTAGAGCATCATTGCTTCATGTTTAGTAGAGCTTGGGCTTCACCTACTTCGTCTCTTCTTCATCATCTTCAATCAAGCATGGGCTGCGAGCTTTAAGTTGTAAGCTCAACTGAACCTTCACGTCAATCTGAGCATGACCTTCACGTCGATCTGGACTTCACCTTCGCGTCGATCTCAACTTCACCTTCAGGTAAATCTGAGCTTCACCTTCATGTTGATCATGCGCTTCATTGCTGCCCCGCTGCCAATAGTGATTCACATCTCTCCCGTTCCATCACAATCTACAGTACAATCTCCTTTCTCTTCTTTGTATGCATTGGGGTTTTGAAATATTTTGGAAATGCAAGTGTTGCGGTGGTTTTTTAGAGTTGATGCCATTGTAAGTGAGTCACGTTCATCGATTCTAAACTAATTTTAATCGTCAAAGTGCTGCGGTGGTTTGTAGAGTATTTGTTGTTATAAATTAGTCTATATCATATTTTGTAAACTACATGTAATTGTGGTAGAAACAACTATTGCCATTAATTAAATCAATCGGTTTAGTAGCTATTAATGTGTTCTCAAACGTACTTTTATATAGTCATGATGATCGTAGGATATTGGATGATCCTAGGATAATATCAAATGATCGTAGGAGAGTAATGTCCTTGAGGATCGATCAAGAATGATGTTAAGATCGTATGATCTTACTATCTACTTGGTAGTGGATGAAAACGGGCTTTAAATGCAACCAAGTATTTTAGAAGATTGTAGGATCTTACTATCACCGAGGATCGATCACGGATTCTGGAATGATCGTAGGATCTTACAATCCCTTTGGTTCTCCACCAAATGAGGGCTCTAGATCTTGCAGAAAATCTCGAAAGATTGTAGGATCTTACTATCGCCTAGGATCGTTTAGGAGTTAACGAACAATCGTAGGATCCTACAATCGCTTTGGTGAATTTCTGGGATGATCCCACAACCTGGAAATCAAGGGTCGGCATGATATCACGGTTCATTGTAGGATCTTACAATCTAGTGTCATCAGGCTTGAGCTGTAGATTGTTGTCTCTTACGATTTTTTCTTCATCATGAGAACGAAGAGCAGGGCTGATCGAAGGTTTATTGGATCCTTTCCTCTCCAGTTGCCTTCGATGTCTTCAAGTTGCGGACCAGAGGATGAGTTTATTGATTCTGTGAGTGTTAATCCTGATGATGAAGCCAATATTGGGCGTAATTGATATGAACCGGGCATAAGTGCTTTATTTTGCTACCGTGGACATTGTATTGTTGGACATGCCTTTGTCATTGAAGTCGTTCCTACTGGGTGTTGGCTTGGCGTCGACATTGATCTCACCTTTGCGGAGTTGACTCTTCTTCGACCTGTTGAAATACATGCAATGGCACGAAGTCTTCTCATTCATCCAATGCAGGAGGGCATCTCTATCTTGGCTAAATTAATTGGTAGAACAATTCTCTAGGAGACAACAAGCCTTGTCCTGACTTTGGACTTAGTCAAAACTTCTAAGTCCACAAACACTCCTCCTTTTGTACCTCACGCAAAGTGTGTGGGGAAGGTTGTGAAGAGCTTTAACGGCGATGGGGATCTTATGGCCTCTGGTTGCATTAATTGCGTCTGTCCGGATGAGCCGTTCAAAAACAATACTTTGGAGGAGGGGAACATTGGCGTTATAGTATTCGACGTTTTCCTCGGAGATCCTAGTGACATCATGAGTCATTAGAGGTGGCCCATTGCCGACTGTGCATTTGAAGGAGGACATAGTCTTAGCGATACGCTCGACCATTTCAATCGTCTTCCTGAAGCACCGGACACGAATGCGCACCTTGGTGGCTGCCCAAAAGCACCATATCGGTTTGTGGTTTGCAAGAAGCGGACTGAGAAGAAGCTAAACGCGTTTGCTAAGAAGACTATGCTGGAGGAGATTCAAGCAGTGAGTTTGCAATCATGTTGTTTTGACGAATGCGTGTGCTTAATCAGGCCCCAGGATACCCTTTTCATTTGGCAGAAGTTTTGATTGAAGGACTTTGATGAACGCCGAGATTATGCAAGGTCTTTGGGTGGACAATTATGCTATATGAGCAACAATCGGAAAGGAAAGTATGTCACTTTACTAGGTCAGGATATCTGCGCTACATCGTGGTAAAAAATCCATGGCATACCGAAATCAACGTTTCACGTATATATGGACAAATACAAGAAGGGCATCGTTTCCTCTACGCACGGGAACAAAGACGTCAAACGACCCCGCCTTGGAACCGTGCACGCACTTGATACGATTACAACTATCATCAATGAGAGTGCTGATCACATGCCCAATCAAATGAGGTTGACAGTACCAGGCCGAATGGACACTCTCAAGTTTCTGCCGTTTGGACATAGTTGGAAGAAGATCCAGGCTGACGCCTCAGAGGTATGACTCCACATAGTACACCACATTAACCACTTATTTGCATTCATGTGTACTTTAAGCACCTCATGGTTATGATAATGTGCTAAGAGACCCTCTATCTTTGCTCTGTACACCTAGTTCATGGTAGGATCCTACAATCCCCAAGGATATGCTAGAATCTTACAGTCCTCCCATTCAGTGGTTATCCTCAATCTGATTTAAGTTCAATTTTCACTGGGCACTCAACCAACGCACGAAGCTTGGACTCATTTGCAAACAAATCTACAATGCCGGTTGCCCGCCGTTTTGCAATCCGTTGTTAGTAGAATGAGGAGGAAGCACTTCAACAATGTTGCTGTTAAACTTGTTTGGAGTTCATTTGCAAAGTGCACCCTTTGTGACACTCTATTGCAGTACATCGAGAGATCAGATAAGGGTTCTGCCAAATATAATTCGTTCGTGAAGCAAAAACAAGTCCACTGCAACCTCCAAGCATTGTGTAGGCGTGTATAGCATACCTTGAGAGAGGAGTCTAAGCGACACAAGGGCGATATTCTTTGTATTATCCACGATAAAATGGATACAACCAAAACCGCTATTCCTCGCATGCGAGTTTCTACCAAACTCAGTTCACCTTTGGGTCAGTTTCCAATGAATGTCACCGATATGGTCACGCACGGACATAGAGATGGTGCCTATGCTCACTACTTTACTGACTTGTGGCCAAGAGACTCTAATTACACTGCGAGATTGCTTCAGCGTCTCGAAGAACCATCCATTCGTGAATCAGGTAAAATTTTTCCCCACGAGCCGACCAATTCTTTCTTTGAAGCTATGCTTAGAGGAAAGTCCTAATGTAGTCACCTCTTACCTTCGATAACAAATAACTTGACTGTACTCGTCTCCCTTCCAAAAAAGTTATATTTGTAGCCGAACAACTCTGCAAAGGACAATAAGAACCAGTTTCTCATGGCGTTCTTATCGATGTTGACTTATCGAAGGGTGTTCAAAGAAATCCAAGTTGGTTTTTTAATAGTCAAGCACACGCATGAGGATATTGATGCTTACTATAGCCACTTATCCAAGACCTTGAAGAGTCAGAATTCATACATTGTTGCGGATTGAATGATGTCCTTCATGCAGTCGCAGGACTTGGGATTTATGCGCGAGGGTAGAAGTCAGCTAGGGTTACTCACTTTTGGACAAAAAAATATACCTTCAGAGTATATTTTTCCGCAGTCCTTTGTAAATCAGACCGATAAAAAACAACCATCCATTTTGTGTACCTTGGCTAATCGTGGCCGTTGAGTAGATCTCAGATGTGAGTTACTGGTCAACAACGGCGCATTGAAGTAAACCTATGGCGGTATGACGCGTGGCGGTGGCAGTTAATCAATTTGCGCGCATTTTGAGGGGGGCCTGGCTGGGCCGTTCCTGCTCCCGAGCTCTCAATCTTCGCATGTGCAGTTATGGATGTTTTCTCGGCGAAGAGGGTTTAGAATGTTGCAAGTTTTGTCGACAACAGCTCGAGTTCGCATGTGCGCTTAAGGATTTTGCTGTATTGCAGGCGTTGGCGAGGCGGTCGTGCGATCGAGGAAGAGAGTAGGATGCCCCAAAGCCTAGCAACTTGGGAACCCTGCAAATTTGGAGATGAAGACAGGGTGCGCGTCAAGGCTGTCGATTTTACTTGCGCAGCATCGGAGCGTGTCCTAGATGTAGGTTTCAGCTATCATTGTAAGTATCAGGTCTTCACGTTGCGCGTTTCAGCTATCACACACTTGTATCACATCTTTTTGCTGCGGGCTGTTGGTAGGAGGTATCACGTTACTCATCTTTATAGGCGGGCTTGCAGTAGAAGGCCAGAAGAGGTTTGATCCGGGCTCGTGCCGAATCATTTCCAGTTCGGCGCAATTTTGTGGAGCAAAGGTGGAGTTGACGCTGGTGTGCCAGATTGCATAGAGGGTGCATGTTTTTGCCGTCGATCCGCGCTGGGTAAGTGCTTCTCTTGCTCCAGTTTTCTGCTCTAGAGTTTAGAGTTTAGGGTGGATGTAGTAGATAGTCGTTAGTTTTTTCTGGTTTACAGTCCGCTTGGAAAGCAGAGAGAGGGTTAGGGAGACTGTGAGAGGAGAGAGGAAGAGAAGATGTGGGTTTACTGGAGCGCCATTTTGTTTTTTCTTGTCATCTTCACACTATCTAGAGGGTGCTATGTGCAAGGTTGAGAGGGGGTGCAGCGGCGTCTTTGCAAGGTCTCCGGAGGGCGGTCATTTTGGGTAGGTCAAGAGGACACATATTGGGCTCGAACACTGCCATCGTAAGCTCTACTATACTATAGGTGCGCGCTAGAAGGTGCGGGGAGATTGAGGTTTGTGCTCTCTTCGTGGACAAGAATTTTGTTCAATGATATAGGTTATGTTCAATTTTAGGATTACTTGTTGTTGGTGCTGATGTTTCATGTCGCCTATAATAGATCCTAGGACTTAATTCTGGTCCTTGCCGTCACAAGTTTCACAGTAGATGGAGATGTTGCATGATAAGCCCTGAGTGCTGATGAGTTGGGCCTAGCATATGTAGAAGGTGGTGAAGACAAGCTCCACGTGAAGAATGACAAAGGATTCAGGTATGTAGTGTCTTTCTTGCAATTAGGTACGTGTAGGTGTGAAACCAGTTTGTTTTCCCATTACAACTTAGTATATAGCCATAGAAATTTTCATTTAGAATTCAAAGGGTATACAGCCAAGGATGAGTTCATACGTCGGCATGGAAGTGGATGAGGATGTGGTGTTCAAGGTTGGACGTGGATGAAGCTGTGATGATGAGGGTTAACTTTGGACGTGGTTGTATTGTCGGGTAGGTACTTTACCTAAGTAAATTGTATACCCTGATAGGTTGTATATCCGGGTAGATTGTATATCCGGGTAGGTTGTATATCCGGGTAGGTTGTATATCCGGGTAGGTTGTATATCTAGGTTGTTTATCCGGGTAGGTTATATATCTAGGTTGTTTATCCGGGTAGAGTTGTATACCTGGGATTTTGATGTTACATATGTGGAATTGTGATGTTACAAATGTGGGGTTGTATACACGGGTAGCTTGTATACTTGGGTATGGGTGTATACCCGGGCTGGATGTTTACCTGCTTATAAATTATATACCCGGGTGCATAATGTACCCGGGTCTTTTCTTAGTTGAGGGCGTGTATTCTTCGCTGATGGTGTGTATGCTCAGTTGAGGATGTGTATTCTTTGCTGAGGGTGTATATTCTTTGCTAAGGGTGTGTATTCTTTGTTGATGGTGTGTATTATTTACTGAGGGTGTGTATTCTTCTCTGAGAATGTGGACCTTGTTTATGGTGTATATCTGGTGGGGCTGTATCGACTGGGTGTGAATTTGGACGACTGAAAGCATTTGAGAGAAAGTAGAAATGTTGTATGGAATATATTCACATCTACATTGAAGTATAGTATATTGCAATAACTTTCTCCCGACACATGTCATTGTAGTATTTTGAGGTCCACTATATGTTGTGATATCAACCTTGTGGGTCGTGATTCTGAGGTGTTGAAGCACGAGTCGACATGGAAAGGCAGCCGTGATGGTAACGGATGCTAAACTAATAGATATTTCAAGGTCGTTCCCAAGCCGTATTTGGACAACGGGTCACCATATTTACAGTAGTTCCTCTATACCTTCGAGGTAAGGACCAAAGTCTGTACATGGGATGAATTGCACTTTATTAGTGTATTGCTTGTTGAAGTCCTAAACTTATGAAGTTTTTTAAGATGATTGCCCTTCCATCCCTTGATTGTGAGTGCAGTAATATACATGTCGTACTCAAACTCTCTATTATATATGACACTCTTGTTTACTGTTGTGTACATGTCACATCCATGTATTATGTATACTTGGCAGTGTAGTATACTACATAGTATGCTATGCTTCTCGTAGTTGATTTTTATTTTGGTCAAAATTTGGTAGCTTCCTGTTGCAGTTCGTAGAGACAGTATTCCTCCGGATTACTCCCAATCGTCACTAAGAGCTCCCCAAAGTAACCGCTCCGGTTTCGTTCCCAGAGAGACCTAAATATCTTCTTCCCATACCCCGGATTACTAATCTTACCAAAGCAATTCGGTTACGAGTTAGCTACAGTCCTTTATTACTTAGGTCAGATCCGGATCCGTCCGGATCCAGATTTTATACAATGGTTTCCGGAAAAGAGGTTCCGGAAACCAGGAGGGTAGTTTGATTAGTCTCTGTTCCTCCTCAGAGAGTCTCCTGGAGTTTTTAAGCGAGTGGCCGAAGTCCACTGACCCGATTTTGTGTAAGTGGCTGGGTTTCCCACTGCCCTGTGACTTAAAGTGGCTAGGCACCCGCAGTCCAGATTCTTAGAGTGATCAAACAACACTCTTCCTCCTATGCTAACTGGTAATTTGATTGCTGTTGCCGGATGTAAGCCCAAAAATAGACCCCCTAAGAGAATCCATTTTTAAACCTACAAGGTCCTATTGTTACACCACTTAAACCATTCCTTATGCTTAACTCTGGATAAATTTAAATAGGCCGAGTAATTATTTAATTAATTGTTATGTGATAATTATTATTATTATGTTTTGTTATTATTTATTGTTATTATTATCATTTATTTTTTTTGTTTGTTTTAGTTTATTATTTTATTTTATTTATTATTTTATATATATATTTTTTAATTTTTTTGTTTAGGTCGGCTGATCAGGCCTGATCCAGATCCTGTTTTGTAGCAGCAACTTCAGCAGCCCTTATCTTTTGATTCGGGACTCCGAATTCAACAAAATTTCCTCTCAAAATGATCAGCAACTCAATTTCAACTTGAATAAACCACTTAGAACCAAGATCAGCAGGCCAAGGACATAGAAACGATCATCACAAGCATTTTCCATGCACCAACGATCTCAACACATCATTATGAACCAAAAGACGAACTTGTGCATACAAAACAAAATCAATGGGCTGTGAACCGGTTCAGTTCCGGTGGAAGCTATGTGGTCCAAGACCTAATTCTGACCAAAATTTACCAGCGCTTCCGTAGGAGATTCAGCCACCAGAAATTAAAAACCTAGCATCGCATGAATACACGCGGCCTAATATTGCCGTCTGGACTAGCATACCAATACACGAGGGAGAAATCAGGATTCCAAGGAAGGGTCACTCCCTGATTCGAGCAGTCGCGCACGCACCGAATCCTCGCCTCCCACGAAGTAGCCAACCTCCCACTTCACGCACGAGCTCCCCACAGGTGCCACCCGATCCGCGCACCTCTCGTCCGGATTCAAGAACCCGACCTCGTGATTAAAATCACGGCCACAGTCTCGCAACCAACCGCTCCGCCTGCACGCGCAGCGCCTTCACCAAAAAAAAAACACCCCCTACACGCCGGATTCTCCAGCTCGTGCAAGCTCTCCTCTCGCGCACTCAGGTGCGAACACACAAAAAAAAAACAAACTAGCTCTCTTGCGCACAGGAGCCCCTCGCGCGCACCGATGCGCCTTCCCCGAATTCGGTGCAGACACTCCCCAACACCCACACAGCGCACCACTCCTCGCGGCAGCTCTTCCCAGCTCTCGGTACACTCGAGCACAGACTCCTCGCTCCTCGCTCGCAGGAGCCAGCCTCCAATCCAACGACAGAACTCGCGCACTCAGGCGCGCACTTAAAAAAAAAACGGGCTCCTCCCCAAAAACAGAGCCCTCCTCTCGCACACCGACGCGACCTCCAGCTCCAGGAGTGCGTGCTCACAGGCACACACTAAAAAAAACCGAAGAGCCTCTCCTCGCGCGCAGCAGGTGCGCGTGCTCACAAACACAACACAAAAAAAAAAAAAAACCCCCCGAGAGCTCCAGCTCTCCGAATCCTCCACTCGATTCCGGCGCACACACACAAAAAACAGAAGAGCCCACGATCTGCACACTCACAGGCGCGTCCCTCGCGCACCGATCCCCGGTGCTCACGAGGAAAAAAAAGAAGAAGCAGACCAAAAACAGAGAGCTCCAGCGCTCTCGCCAACGACTCAGCCTGGCTCGTTTCTCTCTTTTTCCCTTTTTTTTTCTTTTTCTTTTGGTCTTTCTTGTTTTTCTTGCCCGACAAGACTGGCTTAGTTTAAATGAGGCAGCCCATGACCTCTCACAGAAGTGCAGGATTGGCTACTTACAGCCGTTTTTGCATGTTTTTAGTTTATTACTAGCATTAACTTGCCGCTTTGCCCCTGACAAGCCTCCCTAAAATTAATTCCATGGTGGCAAGAATTGTCATGTGGCATGTGCATGGGGAAGCACACCCAACCACCTTCTTTTCTTTTCTTCCTCTTTTTTTTTTTTTTTCTTTTCCTTTTGATCTTTTAAAGACTATTACACTAGGTCTACTACTATCTACTGATGATTTGCAATTTACTTATAACTTCAAAAAATAACCACACAGCTGGACTCCCAGCACCCTAATTAGTCTACCTAAGTTTTCCTAGCATTTTTGGAGTTCCTTAAGTATTTTTCCCGAGTGGTCAAACCATCGATCAACTAGTCAACCCCTAGAATAAAATAGCAATTCAACTCGGAAAATTCTAGAAATTTTACCACTACTTCTACTTGCTAGGAGACACTCTTCCAATATTTTCCAATATTTTTTTACCCATTTCTCAATTTTTGGTCATTTTCCAAGGACTTCCTTCCCATTTTTTATCTTTCTCTTCATTTCCATTCCACTTCCACTACACTTTTAAGTATATTAGTAGGGAGGAGGAAAATATAGGGAACTTAGTGTCCCATCATGGCACTAGGCCTATTAATCTAGGACTTTGACTCTAATAGGTGGGTTGACCACCAATTTTAGCTAAAATTTGGTTAATACTATGAAGAAAACCCAAAAAAATGAAGAAAAAAGAGTGAGGGCCCACTTTGGCCACTCACACATGGCGACCATCTGGGCCGACTCGTAAGAGGAGAGTGGACCTAGACCTTTTGCTCACTAAGGCACACGGTCATTGGAACGAAAAATAGAAAGATGGAGAAAGACGTTTTAAGGAATTTGGAAGAAAACTAGGAAGTTAGAAATAAGTGATGGGATTGAAGAGAAGCTAGGAAATCTCAATAGAGAAGGGGGAAAAAATCAGAGAAAAATAGGGAAAATGGAGACGGCATTCGACTAGAAAGAATTGAAAGATTAGCAGAATGGATGCACGTCCCAATTTATTTATTTATTTTTTATTTATTTATTTATTTATTTATTTATTTATTTGAGTTAAACCCATTCGCCCCGGACGGACCCAGGTTGAATCTACAGCCAAAAAAGATTTCAAAACCGCCTTCCGCCTTCATCGGAGTGAACTTGGACCACAGAGAGATAGAAGTTCCAATCTCTTTGGAAGGTAAGGAAAGCAAGGAGAAAAATATATTTTTGATAGGAATTTGGGAGAAAAGAAAACACTTGTCTCTAGTGTAGTGATGAGACTAGTATGGTTGACCCATGGAGAAGACATGACCGGCTGCAACTAGTGGTCAAAAGGCACTAGTTGAATCGGAAGAGTCATGTCCTCCCCGTTGTGAGGCCAGTTGTCACGAAGTGAGGTGGGCTAGTGATAATGAATCCACTCTATCATGTCCCGTATTCCTTGCAACGACTCCCTGCCGTGCGTGTTGGAAATGATTCACCATTCAGGATTTCGAGTTGGATCGAGTTGTTGGGAAATACCTTGGTAATGAGATAGGGGCCCAACCACAACGCATGAAACTTCCCAGGGAATTCTAGCCTTCTCGCATCTTGAAGCAAAACCAACATCCCTCGCAACAATGTCCGCTTCTTGTGGCGTTTATCAAATGCAATTTTTCGGCGCCTCTGGACAACCTCAATGTGTTGTGCGCTCAGTCTACGATCCTCATCCAATTTCTCCAACCGTTCCAATCGATGGATCAAGGACTGCTTGGTGGTCAATCGAGTGTCTATCGCTATTCGAAGTGATGGCACTTCAAACTCTATGGGAAGTACAGCCTCTACACCATAGACTAATGAAAACGGAGTGGCTTGGTTAAGTTTGCGATAGTCTATGCAAACTCTCAACTTCCCATTTTTCTTCTTGACTATCACCATGGGGGAAACCCAGTCGGTAATCTCTACTGGGCGGATAAATCCAGCTTGAAGGAGTTTCTCCAACTCCATCTTAACTATAAGTTGGAGTTGTGGATTCATTCGTCGCTCCTTTTGGCGAATAGCCAATGAGCCTGGAATTAAAGGGATTTGATGTTGCACCACTTCTGGAGGGATGCCCTTGAGTTCTCTATAAGACCATGCGAACACATCGCGATACTCCATGACTAGGGCTCTATAGAGCTCTAATTCTTCCTTTGTGAGTTGGCTCCCAGCCTTTATCATTCGCGGTTCTTCTCTCTCAAACGATACATCTATCTCTTGCCAATCTTTTGGACTCGCATGTGGTTGTTCCGTTGGCCCGCTGTACCAGTCATGGGGAATTGGTGGATAGATGGGTAGATCACTTCCCACTTGTATTCCCGACGAAGTGGATTTGAAATGCAATGGAGAAACGAGGACTTCTTCATCCAAGATAGGGTCTACATTCGACAATTGTGTGCCATCTAAGGTGACACCACAAACATCCTCGTAACGTAGGTCATCTACGAGAATGGCTAAGTCAATGTCCTGGAGAGGATCACCACTAAGTTCTTCCATGAAAAACGTATCCATGGATCGGTCAGACTCAGTGTGCGGGTGCTCAGCCAACCAAGTAGAAAATTCTCCATCATCCTCCCATTCGTATAGACTAGGCCCCAAGCAACTCAATGAAGGAGTGGTGGTTTTTGTTACCTCTGGAAGCGCGAACTTGACCCCCTTGATTGTCTTTCTAGCTCCGCGTGGCACGTGGTCTTCATCCTCTGAGGATGAGCTAGAAGATCCTAAGGTCTTAGGGAAGCTAGGTTGAATATAAACCTTGGTTAGATTCGACCCAACACCATAGGTGATGTGAGGTATTTTACCACTCCAATCTACCTTAGCGTTGGCTGCCCTCAACCACGGTCTCCCTAGAAGCAAGAGGAAGGAATTTTTGTTCGAGTGCATTCGAAGCACTTGGAAGGTGACCGTGTAGTCCTCCCCTCCTGTGTTCATCTTGCACCTTGAAATTTGGCCTATTGGTGCTTCTGAAATCTGGTTGGCCATGTTGATCACATAAGGTGAGGGCTCTGTGATATCTAGCCCTAACTTTTCCATGGTGTGAAGAGGCATGATGTTTACACCACTACCACCATCCACCAACACCTTGGGCAACACCTTATCCACGATAGTGGCTTCAATTTCTACCGCACGAACCTCAAATGCCTTTTCGGAAGGCTTCCTAGAAGTGCTCACTCTAGCAGCTAGATTGGGCTTGACCTTTACCCTCTTGGCTAGTGGAATCTTCTTCTTCAACTCTTTCCGTACCAAGGGAGCCAAGTGGATGAGCTGGGCAATGGTAATGTTGGCGTTCAACCTATTCAAGTCCTCCCAAAGATCATACGGTCTAAACGTGGAGGTGGATGAGGGGTTTTTAATTTCTATCTCTTGAGTAGGAATTGTTGGACCCTCCCAGGTTGGCTCGGGTGTGTGGGGATTCTGGGGTTCTTCACCGCCTTCGGAAGGGGTGGAATCTAACATCAACGGATTCACTGGAGGCACCTTCTGGTTGGCCTTCCTTGTGGACTTCAAGGCTTCATGAACTACATCATTGAGTTCTGATAAGTGTGATGAACCCTCGAAGCTAACCTCCGATTCCTGGGCTACGAAGGGTTGGTTGGCCTTTTGGGCTCGTGTCAATACCGCATTTACGGGAAGTGAAAGGTGAGCCACTTGACGTGGAATGACAGGTTCATGCGATACAAAATGGGATTGAGAAGAGGTAGAACTTTGAGGAGCTCCTTGAGACCCGAGTTTTGTCAATGTGACGGTGGTAGAGGGAGATGAAGAAGAAGGAGATGCAAATCGGGCATCTTGGTTAGGCGCCTGGTTTTGGCCAAAAGGCACAAAACCTTGTTGGGTTTGCAAGCCCTGAGGAGGTTGGTGGTTTTGACGATGATTATTATAATCATAGTACATGTTGGGAGGATGGAGACTATTGTCATTCGAAGGGTTTCGAGCCCCTCTCTGGTTATCCATGGCTTGTTGGGCAAAATTCCCTCTCATTGGCCTCATAGGAATGACCTTGTCCTTCTCCCTACATCTAATTGTGGGATGATTACCACCGCAGTTCCCACACACTACCCCATTCTCCAACCAGCAACTCCCAGGTGGATGTCTTCTTCCACAAGACTGACAGATCTCCCAACGAGGTTGGGGCCTCGGACCTTGACCACGATTAAGTTGTTGATTCCGGTGTGGGGGTTGGTAGACGTTTGAATGGTGTGGGAAGGTGGTACAAAATTGCATGGTGTGACCATTCTTGCCGCACGAAGTGCACCACATACCAGAAGAATGTCTACCTGACTCTATCTGAGGAGGTGGGGCATTAGGGTTCTGGTTCCTGAGTTGAAGAGCCATCTGATCTGTCATTGCCCTCAATTGTTGTTGGAGTTGGTCTTGGAACCCCTACTGAGCGTCGTGGATCTCCTTCTTCATCTCCTGACGCCAAGTGGGTCCATATGTAAACGCGGGTAGAGGAACGGGGGGCCTGACATTAAGAGGAATGGTATCGAGGGATCCTCATCCCTAGTTCCCTTGAAACTAGGAAGATTTGGGGCATAGGGGCAGCTTGAAGCCCTTCAGGAACTACAATAGGCAAACCCCTTGGTTGAACCAAGGGGTTTAGGGGTGGGTTGACAATTGGATCTTCCATGTCACCAGGACTAGGAGGAGGGGAAGAGTGAGAAGAGGAGGAAGACCTAAAGCTCGATTCCTCAACAGTTGTACGGTCTTTTGGGCTTCCCAAGTTGGTTCTTGTACTAGGACCTCCTTCTAATGTCTCAGGATTGGGAAATGAAGTTGGAGTAGTAGAGATTAGGGGAAGGGGAAGCGGTCTATAACATCTTCCAGACCGAGTGTGAAGCATAAAACCGAGATAGTTAAAATAACTATGACTCAGCGAATTCGTCCCTAGGGAATTGAAAGTTATGTTTTGCCGTAATATTAGTGTCACTATTATATGTAAATGTGGTCCGTAACCCTTACGAAGCCTTGATTTAGCACCATAATCCGTTAATAATCCTCCAAGTCAAGTGCCATTAAGTCTTCCATAACATCCTCCACATCCAAGTGCAAGTACTCTGCCCTCCCTATGGCTTCTGTTGTCTCGTACTCACCAAGGTTCCATTCCATTGCTTCTTCTATTGTTATCGGTTCAGTGGGAATTCCGTTCTTCTCCTCTTCCGTTCTGTATCTCATTAACCAGGTGTAACCTTCTTCTCGTAATCTCGCTCCTATCTCCGTTCTTTGATTCGCTTTGATCCGTATGTAAATCTCGTGGTCGATTCTTTCCTTTTCCACCCGGTTTACAATTGTCACTCTTTCCTTATCGTTGTTCAACCATCCATACTTCAAATTCAACCAACACCTAAATGCCTTGAATTTCTCCTCGTCCGTTAGTTCCAATCCTGGCATTACTTCATCTTCATAACCTGATTGTGAATTATGTTCAATTCATAACACACTTTTATTCTGATCATTATTTGATCACTCTATTATTTATCTCCTAAATTATCCCGCAATTGCGGTCCTCAGATTTATTTTCATATCAGTTTCTTATGATTTTCTTTCTCTCGATTCTCTCATTTCTCCTTCTCGGTGTCCTTGATTCACTGTCAATTGACTTCATTCACAACGTAATCTTTCTCGATTATTCAATATGCACAACTTCAATTACATTAACTTCCGGAAACAATACAGCAAAGAAAATAAAGAGATAGCACAACGCGTATCTCAGCACTACAACTGATCAACACAATTGGGCCTCGAGCCAGTTCCAAAAACTCCTACTTAAACACCCGCAACTCCCAACTGTCTACCATTTCACCGCAACCGACACCCTTTCCAATCTCAAGTCCGTTGGAAACCCTGAACTTAAGCTCCTAAACTTGTAACTAACTAACTTTAACTACAAAAAAGGGTTAACTCAAAAAGAAAGACTATTCTACGTTCTACACCGAGTCACAGGGCTCATCTAACGATTAAGTTGCCGTTCTTAGTTTTCTAGACCTATGTGAAGACATTTCGTAAACACCAATAATTGACTTAAAATGATCCCAAGTTTCTCCCAAACTCCCCCATGCTGGGAAGTAAACAAAACAGAAGGTTACATGTGGGGCTAACCTCCGGACGAGGTACACCCACTATGCCCCATACGATACAGACTCTTAGTTGGGCTGACCACCCACCTGGAGGTTTCTCCTTGGTATCAAGGTATCCCCAATTTCTCTCCAAGGGGTGGCATTACCAACTTAAGAGAAACGACACCAACATGTACAAAAAAAATCCTTTATTGGTTCATCATAATTCATTCATTAAGAAGGGGAGAACGTACCTGGCTGCAAATTCACCTTCCCTGTTCGATCCCTAACCGAATCTAAGTGCCTAGTGTAGGGTTTGGTGTAGTGAGGAAGGTTTGTATACTCACCTTATGCCGTGCTCCTTCCTCACGACCCCTTCAATATGCATACCATTCCATGTATACAACATTCATCCCATTCAACATACAAGGCTATCGATAACACACAAGTTGCCCTTACCTTGGTGGTAGATCAAGTTCAGGGGGGAAGGGAAGGGCGCCCTTGTCCCATGCCCGGGCACATGCACCTTCCCTCTTCGGCTTAGAAGCTCACTGATTGCTTTCAAGGAATCGTGGGAGGGCCTCAACCTTTCACCCCTAAGCCCCCTTACTCAACCAAAGCACAAAAGTTAGAAGGTGGTCCGCCTAACACAGTGTGCTTGTGTTAGGAGGTCGGGAATTCCACACACCCTTCTAACTCGCCACCTCCATTACAACTTGAACAAAACACCTCATACAAGAATACATGCACAAAAGTAGGTCCAACGACTTACCTCAAGCAATAGCGCACTCCACTCCCCACATGTGCCAAAAAACCACTCAACTCACGGTTTAGGTCAGAATTAGACAATTCAGAACCCTAGAAACCCAAAATTTAGCAATCCAGCAGCAAGACAAAACACCTTCCAAGCAACAAACCAAACAAAAAGCTCCTCCCGGCGGACGCACCAAATGTAAGCCCAAAAATAGACCCCCTAAGAGAATCCATTTTTAAACCTACAAGGTCCTATTGTTACACCACTTAAACCATTCCTTATGCTTAACTCTGGATAAATTTAAATAGGCCGAGTAATTATTTAATTAATTGTTATGTGATAATTATTATTATTATGTTTTGTTATTATTTATTGTTATTATTATCATTTATTTTTTTTGTTTGTTTTAGTTTATTATTTTATTTTATTTATTATTTTATATATATATTTTTTAATTTTTTTGTTTAGGTCGGCTGATCAGGCCTGATCCAGATCCTGTTTTGTAGCAGCAACTTCAGCAGCCCTTATCTTTTGATTCGGGACTCCGAATTCAACAAAATTTCCTCTCAAAATGATCAGCAACTCAATTTCAACTTGAATAAACCACTTAGAACCAAGATCAGCAGGCCAAGGACATAGAAACGATCATCACAAGCATTTTCCATGCACCAACGATCTCAACACATCATTATGAACCAAAAGACGAACTTGTGCATACAAAACAAAATCAATGGGCTGTGAACCGGTTCAGTTCCGGTGGAAGCTATGTGGTCCAAGACCTAATTCTGACCAAAATTTACCAGCGCTTCCGCAGGAGATTCAGCCACCAGAAATTAAAAACCTAGCATCGCATGAATACACGCGGCCTAATATTGCCGTCTGGACTAGCATACCAATACACGAGGGAGAAATCAGGATTCCAAGGAAGGGTCACTCCCTGATTCGAGCAGTCGCGCACGCACCGAATCCTCGCCTCCCACGAAGTAGCCAACCTCCCACTTCACGCACGAGCTCCCCACAGGTGCCACCCGATCCGCGCACCTCTCGTCCGGATTCAAGAACCCGACCTCGTGATTAAAATCACGGCCGCAGTCTCGCAACCAACCGCTCCGCCTGCACGCGCAGCGCCTTCACCAAAAAAAAAACACCCCCTACACGCCGGATTCTCCAGCTCGTGCAAGCTCTCCTCTCGCGCACTCAGGTGCGAACACACAAAAAAAAAACAAACCAGCTCTCTTGCGCACAGGAGCCCCTCGCGCGCACCGATGCGCCTTCCCCGAATTCGGTGCAGACACTCCCCAACACCCACACAGCGCACCACTCCTCGCGGCAGCTCTTCCCAGCTCTCGGTACACTCGAGCACAGACTCCTCGCTCCTCTCTCGCAGGAGCCAGCCTCCAATCCAACGACAGAACTCGCGCACTCAGGCGCGCACTTAAAAAAAAAACGGGCTCCTCCCCAAAAACAGAGCCCTCCTCTCGCACACCGACGCGACCTCCAGCTCCAGGAGTGCGTGCTCACAGGCACACACTAAAAAAAACCGAAGAGCCTCTCCTCGCGCGCAGCAGGTGCGCGTGCTCACAAACACAACACAAAAAAAAAAAAAAACCCCCCGAGAGCTCCAGCTCTCCGAATCCTCCACTCGATTCCGGCGCACACACACAAAAAACAGAAGAGCCCACGATCCGCACACTCACAGGCGCGTCCCTCGCGCACCGATCCCCGGTGCTCACGAGGAAAAAAAAGAAGAAGCAGACCAAAAACAGAGAGCTCCAGCGCACTCGCCAACGACTCAGCCTGGCTCGTTTCTCTCTTTTTCCCTTTTTTTTTCTTTTTCTTTTGGTCTTTCTTGTTTTTCTTCCCGAACAAGACTGGATTAGTTTAAATGAGGCAGCCCATGACCTCTCACAGAAGTGCAGGATTGGCTACTTACAGCCGTTTTTGCATGTTTTTAGTTTATTACTAGCATTAACTCGCCGCTTTGCTCCTGACAAGCCTCCCTAAAATTAATTCCATGGTGGCAAGAATTGTCATGTGGCATGTGCATGGGGAAGCACACCCAACCACCTTCTTTTCTTTTCTTCCTCTTTTTTTTTTTTTTTCTTTTCCTTTTGATCTTTTAAAGACTATTACACTAGGTCTACTACTATCTACTGATGATTTGCAATTTACTTATAACTTCAAAAACTAACCACACAGCTGGACTCCCAGCACCCTAATTAGTCTACCTAAATTTTCCTAGCATTTTTGGAGTTCTTTAAGTATTTTTCCCGAGTGGTCAAACCATCGATCAACTAGTCAACCCCTAGAATAAAATAGCAATTCAACTCGGAAAATTCTAGAAATTTTACCACTACTTCTACTTGCTAGGAGACACTCTTCCAATATTTTCCAATATTTTTTTACCCATTTCTCAATTTTTGGTCATTTTCCAAGGACTTCCTTCCCATTTTTTCCCATATTTTTTTACCAATTTCTCAATTTTTGGTCATTTTCCAAGGACTTCCTTCCCATTTTTTATCTTTCTCTTCATTTCCATTCCACTTCCACTACACTTTTAAGTATATTAGTAGGGAGGAGGAAAAAATAGGAAACTTAGTGTCCCATCATGGCACTAGGCCTATTAATCTAGGACTTTGACTCTAATAGGTGGGTTGACCACCAATTTTTGCTAAAATTTGGTTAATACTATGAAGAAAACTCGAAAAAATGAAGAAAAAAGAGTGAGGGCCCACTTTGGCCACTCACACCGGACTTCGACTCTCACGACATCTGGAAGGCCTTCCGGATGCGGTCACACAGAGACTAACCCGGCTACAACTAATTTCCGGGGGGTATGACTGTAAATTTCCGGATCAGAGACTCATGGTTCGCTATGGTTACTTTATCTAGATACTGGTATCAAGCTTTTTCTTCCTATCTTAGGAGAGAACTCCGGTATTGACCGGAGATCAGTTTACCACGGTTTCCTCCGCAAACTAGAGATTACCAGGAACACCTCTGCAGTTCATCTCTTCCCCTCCTGGCTACTTCCGGACCCTGGGAACTACTAGGAACACCTCTGCAATAGTTCTCTCCAGCTCTCCCGGGCGATCTCTTGACACTATCCTCGATAACTTCCCCCTCCGGCAAAACAAGTGAGTCACTCTAGTCCGGAAATATTCCTCACACAACCACACCCTCCAGAAAGGATCCGTCACTCACAGGATTCATACGTCCCATACTAACACAAGGTAGCAAATCTAGTGAAGAAAACGGTAATGTATATTTCCGAGTGAAATGAACAAGATGAAGGTTTTTCCCAAAAACTCCTACTAAATACTCTCTGAATTCCCTAAATTCGAATTTCCTTCTGCCTATGACTACGGGAAATCCGCTAGATCTTATCTAAAAGATCCGAGAAATCCGGGAAAGTCCCAGATCGGATCTCAGATCCTAAAATCTCGGAACAGTTCCTGGACTCCGGACTTCCTTCTCTAACAAAACCTGGCTATTGATTCCGGTAGCAGCCGGGTGCACTTAGGGCCCCATCGTTAATCGCTGCTGATCCGGACTCTTACCCTAAGAGAAAGAGGTAAACAAAAAGAAACTAACAACCTATTTTTACCCTAAGTAGGAGCACCGGGACTCCGATTTCTCCCACTCCGGCGGGAGGGGGAACTCTCCACCGGAATGCGCGCCTTACCCTTTGCCTTCTTTGAAGCCGCCGGCGAAAGGTTGGTCTTTCTGTTGGCTGGGCCGGTTGGTGAGGGAACAGCCACCACTGGAGTCCGGGCGTCCGGGGGTAGAGGGGGCTGGGCCGGAGATCCTTCCGGAAGCGGAGGTGCTGGGGTGCCTGCCGTGGAAACTGACTCGGTTTCTTGGACCAAGTCCTTGTAGCTTCCGGACGGACTCCTGGCTCTGGATGCTAACCTTCGTGACACTGACCTAGGAGGAGTTGGAAGGCCGGCCCCTGTCGGAGGATCTGGAAGCCGCATAGTGGGTGGCGACATGAGATCCGTAAGTGTCTTCAGGATCTCGCTGGTACTCGGATTAGGGGGCACGATCCCCTCCGTTGGTGTCCGTGGCGGAGTATCCAGGGACTCCGGATTCGCGGAGGTTCCCGGCGCTGGGGTGGTCTTGGGCGGTGGTTCCGGAGTGGCTGTTGTTCGAGTTGTGGTCGGCGTGCCTTCCGGTCCAGGCGCTGCAGGTTCTTCCGGAAATTCGAGGACAACGTTGTCGACTAGCACCTTCATCTGCTCCCAGGTCCTTCCCATCTTGTCAGCCTGGTCAAGGAGGAACCGGATGATGTTGGCCCGGATGACCTTCTCCTTCTTCTCCACCAGCTTGGTGAAGAGCCGGCTTTGGTTGACCACGTCGACAGGTAGGTCCAAGAAGGCCCGGACTTCCAGTAAAGCCGCTGCGGAAGCGTTGGCCTTCTCCTCGGCCAGTTTCCGGGCCGTCACCGCCACAGCCGCCTCCGCTAGGTACTGCTTCATCTTCCTCTCCATATCGTTACTTGCCTTGTATAGAGAAGCGATCTGAGTGTGCAGCGCCTTCGTGCCCACCTCCCGGCTCCGGAGTTCGTCCACCCTGTTAATGGCGTCCTCCAGCCGTTCGACGCCCAGACTCCGGAAGATTTGCTCCACGCTGCTGGTGATGATGTAGTTGGTCTCCTTGAGGAGCCCAACCCTCCAGCCAATGTCGCGGGTGAGCTCATCCATCAGCTTGAGCTGACCCTTGGAGTCGTCCCGATCCACCTTTCTCCTCTTCCGGCTGGTCCCTTCTGAGGATGATGCAGAGGAGCTATGGATGCCCGGACTCTCCGTCGCAGGTTCCTTCCCCCGAGGTTTCTTTGGGGCCTTCCAGCCCTCCGGAGTGCTGGTGGTGGGTGCTTCCGGCGCTGGCTCCTCCTCTCCGGATTCTTCCTCTTCAGACTCGTCCCCTCCGTACTTCTGGAAGTTGAGGACGATATCGTACTTCCGGACTTCCGCCGTAGTGAGTTGCTGGTGGTGCGTTTAGAGGTGCACCACATAGGAGGCTAAGGGGGTTGCCGTCTTCTTCACCCTCTAGAGGTTGGCTACCAGATGGTTGATCATGTTTGTCATAAGCGTTCCCCAATCCACCACTATCTTCTTCCGGAGTGCCCCGAGGAAGGTGCAGGCCCACTTCGCCACCACCCGCTTCGGCTTTTCCAGATGAAAAATAGGGTTTAAAAACCCTAGCACGAGCTGGGCGTCCAGATGCCGAAAGTCCTGCATGTTGTAGCCGTCCTTTGGATCAGCCAAACTCGCAAACTCGTCCACCAGGAATTCGTCTCGTAGTTCCACCACTTTGGTGCGTCCGCCCCGGAAGTCGTATGCCTGGGACCATTCCGGAACTCCCCAGTTTTCCGGATGGGCTCTCAGTAACCCCTGGTACTTCTTGTCCGGAGCGCCGATAAGCTCCTGGACGTAGATCTCCTCCCGCATACCCCAGGGGACTTCGAGCAAACCTTCGCACCCCATAGTCTTCAGGCTCGACTTCAGGAGGTTGAATTCGTCCAGGTCTTCGGGGATGTCTGGAAGGACTCGGGCCAAAGGGGGAAGTCCCGCGGCCGGCTCTTCGTCTCTTTTGCCGCGCCCGTCTCTATCCGTCCTCTTCTTCTTAGCCATCGGTACAGTCTTCATGACCTCCTAAATCCTCACCGTCTCTCAAGGTAGTCCCTGCACGCACCGTCCTCACAAAAGCACTCCCTAACGGACACACGTCCGTTCTAACCGTCTAAGCTTCAAACCCTAACAGCCAGAGATTAGAAACCGGGAGCAAGGAAGTGAAAGAGGGAGAGGAAGAAAGCCTGAAGACGAAAACCCTGCACGCGACGAAGGAATGGAGAAGAAAGAGTTCTCCCCCCGAATCCCAGCCTTAAGTAGTCCGGCAGTTAGTACGGAGTCATGATGACAGTTGATGGCGACAGTTCCGGCTGACGGTTCCGAATAACTGTCCGCCCCGGAAATCCGGTAACTGCTCCGGTTTCGATTTTAACAGATTTTGGCTTAATTAGGGTTCGCAACCTGATCCATCCGTCAATATTCTTTTCTAACGACTATAGGATGAGTCCTAGTGGAAACTATCATAACTACTTAACTAATTTTTTTGTTTTAACCGGATTTAAAGTTTACTTCCGGCACCATGTGGAAACGGAGCCCCACACTTCCCTCTGATATCCGTCTTAAGTTTATAACGTCCTCTATATGTAATTGTAGACGGTGTGAATAAGCAGAGCAAATTTGCTGGACGGACATGAGAAGGCAGGAGAAGAAGGAGAAGCCGGTGGCTAAGAAGATAGAACTGTCCATTGCGAGGAGCGACTCGCGCTCAGAGGAGATGGATGAGAGCGATGATGACTCCAAGGAAGAGTCGGAGGAGGAAGAAGAAGAGGAGGAGAAAGAAGAAGAAGAGGAGGAAGAGGATAAGGTCGTGAATCTTGACAACAGTATGGAGGAGAAGGACTCTGTGCTTGATGACATTGACAGTGCCTTAGGAGTGTTGTTGAGACGGTTGGAGCGGGACTTAAGCTCTTGCACACTTCTGAGAGGTGAATGAGTAGACTTTATTTAGGTCATCGATTGCGTCGTCAAACTTTACTAAAGGATTGTTATAAGGTCTGAACGTAGAGGTATTTGATATGTGCATTCGGTCCTTTGTTTTATAGTTTAACTCGACTCAAGGTAAAGTGTGTTGGCTTTGATGAAAAGATTGACATTGTTTAAAACCTAGAGTATGAGCGTAGACATTATGATCACTTTAGCTGGAGTCGGGTTTTAGCGTTACCAAAGACGCACTTTGTCGTACACTATAGTTCGACTCGAGCTAAAGTGTGACCTTCATAGTGCACTATTGAGTTGCACTTTAGCTCGTGTCGAGATAAAGTGGTCCTCCACTGTGCACTTTGGGCCACACTTTAGCTCGAGTCGAGCTAAAGTGGTCCTCCAATCTGCACTATGAGACCCACTTTAGCTCAAGTCGAGTTAAAGTGCAGCCAAAAAAGCACACTGAAGAGCCCACTTGTGGGACTCCGTTTCCACATGTTGCCGGAAGATAACTTTAAATCCGGTTT